>APFE031075513.1:59907-91726 GCA_000404065.3 Pinus taeda | reverse complement strand
GGGGTCATGATAAAATATTTTACGCCATTATTTCGAAATGTTGAAATTTTACTTTTGAAAAAAAAAAGTGTTTTCCCAACGTTAACACTTTTCGTTTTGAGGGCATTTTTTGGACAATTTTTGCACAAAAATTTGGTTTTCACCGCCATTTTTAAAACATGTTGAAAATTTACCCAAAAAAAAAGGTGTTATTCCAGCGTCAACACTTTTTGTTTTTAACATTGTTTTTGATGTTTTTTCGAGGTTTTTGGCCATAGTTCCCGTTTCAAAGTTTACATTGTTTTTTTAGGAATAAGAGCATAAGCATCACAACCAAATATCCTTGAATGTGAATAATCACAAGACTGATCTGATCAAATTTCTTGAAGAATTTTATAATTAATTGCTACTGAAGGTGATCTGTTAACTAAATAACAAGCTGGATACTATTTTTGCCCACAACTCCTTTTGCAGGGTAGCATTGTTGATCATGCTTTCCATAAGAGTCTGATTCATACGTTCAACAATACCATTTTGCTAAGGAGTATAAACAACAGTTTTGTGTCTAATAATTCCTTCACCCTTACAATATTGTTCAAATTCTATTGAAGTAAATTCATCACCATTGTCAGTTCTTAAACATTTAATTGATTTGCCTGTTCTTTTTCTACCATTGCTTTAAATGGTTTAAAGACATTGGATACATCAACTTTCTTTTTCAACATAAAGACCCAAACTTTACGGGAGAAATCATCAATAAACGTTAAAAAATATAGAGCACTTCCATATGATACAACAGGAGATGGTCCCCATAGATCAGAATGAATATAGTCTAAAATTTCGTTACTATTATGACTTCCAGTTTTAAATCTCTGTTTACATTGTTTTCCATACACACATTGTTTACAGAAATCCAACTTCAAGGATTTCAAATTAGGAAGTGATTTACATTTCATCAGTACCTGAAGACCTTTCTTGCTCATGTGACCCAATCGCTGATGCCATAGACGAGTACCTTCTTCTTATTTCTCTGACACAATCGTTGCTTCACTGATATGAGTACTTCCTTTGAGTCTGTAAATATTTCCGACCTTTTATGCTTTTATAACAACTAGGGCGCCTTTAGAGACTTTCAGCACTCCATTCTGACCTCTAAACTTATAACCATCCGAATCCAAAACTCCCAAAGAATCAAAATTTTCTTCAATTAAGATACATGTTTAACACTAGTTAATGTTCTAACTGTGTTATCATACATTTTAATCCTGATATTTCCCATCCCAATAGTCTGACATGATACATTATTACCCATAAACACAAAACTACCATTTGCACCTTCATATGAAGTAAACCAATTTCTGTGTGGACACATGTGATGAGAAGCACCAAAGTCTAATAGCCAACTTTCAAAATCCTGAGAGACATTACATATAGGTAAAGTTTCATTTATCATACATAATTCTTCAACAGATAAAACTTCATCTATCATACATGAAACAACCTCATTTGCTTCCTTCTTTGAGTTATCAGACTCTTTTCGTTTCCAACAGTCTTTCTTAAGGTGTCCAATTTTATTGCAGTGCCAACATTTTACCTTACACTTCTTTCCCTCTCTAACTTTGCATTCGTAATCTTGGCCATTTCTTTCCACCTAGGGTTTCAGTCTTGCAACTAAAATATTCTAATTTTCCTTCTTCAACCAGGGTTTTCAAAAATTTCTTTTGATTTTGATTTTGTACACAAAATCTAATTATGTTGCCCCTTTTTTTAAATCTTAAGAAATTTCCATAAAAACTCTTAATTAATTTCCAGAATTTCTTTACAACACATCCTCCACAGATTCCTTTTTTTTTTTTTTTTTTTTTCTTGAAATTGCCAAGAAACTCTAAATCCTATTTCATAGAAAACTTCAAGAAACACTTCAAAGAAATCCTCCATTTTTTTTTTTTTTTTGGTTGATGATTCCTTAAGCCGTAAAAAAAAATTCTTATCTTACGAATTTAAAAAAAATAGAAATACCAGGCTTTCATTTCAATCCCCCATACAGGCGGCTTCTGATCAGTTGTCGACAGTGGATACCTATCTTTCATTTCATGGATTTTTTTTTTCTTCTTCAGCTCGACCTCCAGATATGCACAAAAAAAAACTACAACTCTCAAAAGAACCGACTCTCTACCTTTGTTGTATTCTTTGCCACTTCGGTTTTTAGTGGCTGCCTTTGCGACGTTCTCCTCTTCAAAAAATCAGTGGCTGCAAAAAAATGGGCAATCTCCTCTTCAAAAAATTTGTCGGCTACAAAAATATATGGCAGTCTCCTCTTCAAAAATTAGCGGCTGCAAAAAACTAGGCAGTCTCCTCTTCAAAAAACGGCGGCTACAAAAAATTGCAGCAGTCTCCTCTTCAACCTCTCAGCGGTAGTTTTTCAACAATGGCTTACTCTTGAGGCTGACAATGCTTCTCTTCGACGGACGACTTTATTTATGGGGGCTGCCTTTGTCCTGATCACTCAATAGATACGCTTTGATACCATTTTTTGGTCCCATTTATTATCAAACAAGAAAGAAATACAAAGAAACTGAATGAAACTGAAACATACAAGTAAGACAAGTTTTTATGTGGTAAAACCTTGACATGTGTCAAGGAAACATCCATGGGGCAAGGGATTGGATCTTTATTAAATCAAGAATGATTCTCCATAATCTACAATAGTTCGGGTATTCATTAGTTTTATAAGAGCCTCCTTCATTACATAATTGTTGTTTCGGTATAAAACTAACTTGGCATTAACTAATACAATTTTCCTCCAATAATCTACAATAGTTTGGGCATTCATTAGTTTTATAAGAGCTTCCTCCATTACATAACTGTTGTTTCAGTATAAAACTAACTTGGCATTAACTAATACAATTTTTACCCATATTTACATAATTAGTTGTCAATTTCCAACACTAGATAGGATGGAAGGAGCTGAATAAGAGGGAATAGAAATATTTAAGTTAGTCTCTCTCCATAAGTCTCTTTTTAGGCTCCTAGATCCTACATAGAATGTGACTACAATATAGGATGTGCTGTAACATCATGAAAGAAATTAGATCTCATGACATCATTACGAGGGTGACTAAATGTTCAAGGATAATTAAGATACCTCAGTCAACATCTTAGGGTTTCTATGAAAGAAGGCAAGCTATAGGAAACAATTTTGCAAAAGTCAAACATTTAAATAATTCAGATCATGCAACAAAAGGAAAACATCTATTGGATACGGATCTTTAAGATCCTCAAGATTCTTTGATGGAATCTTCACTAGAAGATTCACTTATCCATGGATGAAGAAAGTGTTTCAATAGAAACTCCAACTTGTGGAATTCATGAATAATGATATGATGACATAAGAGCAGTTCGAGGGGTTGAAGATCTTTCAATCAATGAAGTTGTTGAAAGAATCCTGGACAACCTAAAGGTAAAATGAGGTATGTATATTTGTATTTAAGTTTTATAATGTCAAGTCGTATGGTTGCAGATCAATACTTCTATCTTGAGAAGCACGATCAAAGGAAAAGGAACTCCTCCTCTGAAAGGATGTAGAAAGACATAAGTCACACTGGATGAAATCAACATAATATGTCCTCATACAAAGTATGAGGTGATTAACTACAATTACATAACTCTGATTAGAAAACCCCTAGGAACGAAATGTGTGAGGAAGGAAGAGATTGTAAGATATGCAACCATGATAGAGACAATTAACACTCAAGAACCAAGAAGAGTTGAATAGGAAATCTCCAGAAAATATATGAATACATTGATAAAATTCTAAAAAAAGATAAAGACCCTTGACAATGGATATCTTTGGATATGTGTCAACATGAAAGAAGGATGATGATACCTACATAAATATGTCATGATGAAGAGCCCCCTAGTAAGGTACGATTTGTTTTAATAATATATATTTTATTTCTTGAAGAATATCTAGATAAGTTCATGCATGACTACTTACAAATACAACTAGCATTCATGGAAGAAGCATGATGAGAAAGAAGTAGTCATATAACAAAGGTTCCATATATGAAGAAGGCGACTTTCCATGAAGAAAGGAATGACATAACGAACTAAAGAGGAAAGTGATCGATGGCAGTTGCGCTACAAGAAAGAAGCTCAACTAACTTTCATGACATCAAGGAGAAAAGTTGACCAAGTAGCTGAAGGACCCACGAAGAAGAATTTGTTGATGTATAGAAGAGTCCCTAGTTGAGAGGGAGCTATGAAAAGTCCCTGATCAAGAGGGAGCTTGGATTAGATCACCCCTGCTTAAAAAGGAGTGACAATTGTGTTTTTCCATCTCATGTGTCATGCACTAGTCCAGGACTAACAACCGTAAATCTAGGTGAAGGTCATGAATGGAAATGTAGACACATGATAGACACAACATTCTTGTCTTCACCTGGGAAGAAAGAATGGAGGGTTGGGTAATCAACTGGCATCCGATGCTCTTTGAGGATGTGCAGGGCATCCAAGATAAGAGTAGGCAAGAGGACCGATATTCTTTGAGGGTTGGGAAACCAAGATAAGAATAGTCCTAGAAGGTCATACTCAGTGAACACCCAGGTGGGTATGTAACTTGAGAGACAATGATGAAGGTGTCTATAAATCATTGGTATCACCATCATTGTAGCTCATGGTCTCGTGGAGAGATGGAGTTGTAACTCAAGGCCTTGCACTGTGACAATGTTGGTTGATATGATGCTATACAGATGGGGTTACCAATCTGATTCTTCTTATGAGAAATTCGTCAGATTAAGAACGACCAAGTACCATTGTAAATACCTCCCTAGTTAAGAGGGAGTGTTGAAGAAAAGTATAACTAGGTTCCGTATTTGATCTTTGTACTTGTTAAGAAAAAGAAATATTATTTTTGTAAATTATAAGAATGAGTTTCTTGCTCATTCCATAGTTCTAGAAAATTTAAAGAGTCAAAGAACTCTTTTTGAGCAGTTATGTAATATATATGGGTCAACCAAATGTCTAAGAAAAACCCACCAATACCAACACAATCATCTTGAAGACAAGCAAGCAAAACAATAAAAATCACAGTCATGTCGGCCAACAAACGAATTAAAAAGGAGTCATGTCAGCTCACAAGATGAGACACATTGGTTCAGAGGTCCATGTCGGCTTGAATACATGGTCAAACACCTATATATAGGCAACTAAAGTCATCGCAAAAACACAAATCACAATCTCACAATTCTCTGAGGAAGCTCGGATGAAAGCAAAGTCTGCAACCTCTCATGATTTGAAGAAGGATACTCCTGGATGACTATTGTTAGAATATTATCTCATTACCTTGCAGGAAATCTCAGTCACCTCATGGGTATATGTTTCGGTGCATTGTTAATACTCCTCAAAGAGAGGAAATGATACAAGTCTTATTAATGCAGTCACAAATGACTATACTCTCGGCATGAAGGATCTATGTAAAAACTTTTGTATCAGCCGTATATTATATATATAATATATATATATATATATATATATATCATAGACTCAGACACTATCTTGATTACTACTATCTCTAAGTCTCGGTGCATTCGAAATGAAGAGGATCTCTGTGATATTTGTATAATAATGTATCAACAACAAAGCTCATAACTATGATGATTCTCTAAGTGAAAGTACAATATTCTTAGTGATATTGCAGCAGCAATGTATGTCTCCATGGTGCAGTAAAGATGATGATTTCAGCAGTATGAAGAAGAGGATTGGTGGCTTGGTCTTGGAGTGGCTCAGCTAATCAAGGGTCATGGTCTTGGTGTTCGTCAATTGGAATATCTATAAGAAGAATTTTATGCGAGTTTTCCTTTCCAAGAGGGAGAGGTTTTGGCCCTTGCAAAATGCCAACTTATTGTGTTCTTATCTCTTTGCTATGGTAGCTATTTAATGATTAAAAGAAGACACACTAATGTTAACAAGTAAAGCATTAATAGTTATCATGTAAATAATAATCTAATTAACCCCGTGCCCTAGATTCTTCAACAAGAATGAGGATGAGTTAAATATGAAGGTTCCTCACAATATGAAAACATCTAGTGAAGTGAAAAAGTCGATGGATTCTTGTCACCACCTTCACCAAAAATAGGGACGACAACTAGGAGATATTTCTAAGGAACCATGTTGCTTTGTTCAACTTATTAATAGACAAGGTGTCATCATGGAAGATGGGCTTAATAGTTTCATGAAAAGGTCGATCATCTCAATTAAGCCAATCTGAGTAATTAAGGAACTTAAAGGCATTGTTAAAATGAGGAAAGGTGTGCATTAGTTGTTAAAGAACTATACAGAACATGCATAATAGAGTCTGGTCAAGGCTGTTAAAAGTGAAGCAACCACTGTGGGACTCATTGAAATTCAAAGAGAAGCAAGCACAACCAAAGTACTTGAACCTTTATGGATGAATGAAGTAGTCACCTGCATGGCTAAGGAGAAACAACACAAGAAATGATCTCATCCATCACATTTTTTATTATTATATTACTTTGCTGTAGTTATGAAGATGATACAATCTTGTAAAAGTCAATATGAATTGTAAAGGTCATCATGAATATGATAGGTCATGAGCTAGTTGAATGGTCGTGGGAAGGTGAAGGGTCACCAACCCATTTGTATAAATGTATCCTCATGCCTCTAAGCTAGGAGGGGCTTTTAACACTTGATTCTTCTTAGCATTCAAAGAGTTATGAGTACTTAGGTAGATTTGAACACTCTTGCTTTTGGTAGACTTTAGGGTGAGTTGCGGTGAGGCAAGGGGCTTATGTTGGAGATGATATGAGTAGCACACCTTTCACCATTGGATTTTGATGGACTTGTTTTGCATACACTTGGGTTTGCAGCATAATCAATGTGAAGCTATTCACTCTTGGCATTGGTTCCCATGCACTTTCATGGTGGTTGTAATGGTTATCCGATACTTCTATTATGTGTGCTCTCATATGGGTTATATGTTGATGAACTACTTCAAAGATTATTGCTCATGCGTTCACTTGAATCTTTTCTCTTTCATTCCACGCTAACATTAGTAATATGTTGTGAACTAATCTGCAATTAACTTCTAGTACTTTCTTATTTGTGTATATCTTAGATGGTTTTAGCTCACTAATTCCTCTTAAGATATACTTATTCTCACTGATTAATTTTTATGTTCATGTGTCTTGTACTTCAAAGGTATCAATTGTGGGCTAATTTCATCTTCATTCTCTGGGTATTTCATACTTATCTTCATGTTAACATATCTTCATTTGAAAGACAGGAGGAAACACACATGGTGGAAACTAGGTCCACATACTGGATGAGACTCCTATCCCAAATTGTGTGAGGTCTAATTGGAACTTTGCATTGGAGATCCCCTTATTGTTGGCGGTACATTTTTCCTCATCAACACTTACAAATAGAGACCACTACCCCTATCTCCCTGGAAGCTAGTAATTAATTGCATATAAAATCCATAAATGCCAATGTTGTTCAACATGCAAGTCACTGAGAGTGGTCCCACCCCATTGAGACTGGAGATCATGTAATCTTTCCAGAAGTGGGTGGTAACCAGATTAGGCCACTAACATTTTACTCCACATGTCAGCACCCAACATAGCAAAAATAAATATGATATGCCATTATCTCACAGAATTACCACCTGCCTTTGAGTAGGGCCTGACTGAGTACCAAAACAAAATACTAAAAGTGGCAGGAAGAACAACTAGATCCAACATATATAATCACCTTCCACATAACAGTGTAGAGCAAATAAGTGTATGGAGAATGACCATTATAAAGGATGAAGTTAATACTACATGTATTCACATGGGATGGGTAGGCCACACCACCCGCTATTAAATGCTGAGGGAGGCGACAGTGTGGGTGCGCCCCAACATTCCTTTCTACCTAGCACATCACCCTAATCAAGGGTTATAAAGGTGAATCATTAGGGATAAGGAACTTCTAAATTATATGAAAGTATATTTTTTATAACAAAATGGCAGAATTTCTATAAAGAGATATCTATAATCATAAATTTATTTATAATTCAGGACTATTGAAATAATAGGAGGATGTGGTAAAAGAACAATGGAATCCTCTATGAAGTGAACCCCAGATCATGTCATTGATCATTTACACCTACTGATTGATGGGTCAACCTGGGAATTTCTCCTCCCCTTAGAGTTGGATGTACCTGATATGGCCTTGTAATGACCCTTCCATAAATAAACAAGTAACTTATTTACAAGTCATAAGCTAGAAAGACATTTGAAGATGATGTTTGTGTAAAGTACTTTGATGCCTTTAAAATTAAATATGACCCACTTTTATACTTTTATGGTTTGGTTAGTTATGATGTTTATCTCACCTAATCCTATGAGTGTATTCCTAGATCTTTTCTCCCAGGTACAACTACCATCCATTGAGGGATTGTATGATGCTTCTCCAACATTGCATAGAGAATGTCCAACCCCACTTGATGACTCCATTAGGGATTTTTATCTAGGATGTTGACCACTTATTGTGGAGTATTGACCTTGAGATGTTGCAACATAGTTGATGGCACTCTTCTCTTCCCCTAGGATCTTGAATTTCACCCTCCAATTCAAGGCATTGCTTAGAGAGTTATTGTACCGCAAAGCTAATAAGATGCCCCCTTGTTGGAACTTCACCTAATCGACGTGTTTTCCTATTTCTGAGGAGATTTGATGATGAAAATGACATGGAACCCATTTGGAGGGGACGATACACTACTTTGCATGATGATGCCATTCCATAGCTCCATGGTGCATATGTGATAACATTAGTAGGTTTGAGAATGTCTTGTTGATGAGGGATCCTTGCTTGATGATTAAACACCATTTGATGAGAATATGTGACCTTTGGGATGAGATGCACCCCTTTGAGCCATCCAGTGCACTTTGTTAGGTTAGACACACCTTTTGGAGGATGGCATCACTTTTGGAAGGATTTTAGGTCACATGCGTGGGTTAAAAGAGACATATTTTTATGCTTATTCATCGAGTTAGCTATCTTTAGGGGCTGGATTGTGAGATATCCAACTTGTAATCATATTAAATGATTATTTTAGGGATTTTAGACAAATTTAGGAGAATTTTGACTTGGTTCTTGTAGTGCCCCATGTTGAAAAGTGTAACTAGGTTCAGTCTTCATAATTATACTTATGTATCTTATGTAAAAAGAAGAAAAATATTTTATTATTATTTTAGTTAAGCATGTTCTTCATGCTTCTAGATTTTATTGAGTCAAAGAGTTAAAGTCCTATTTGGACTTCTTGTAAAGAAGAAGAAAAAAATTAAAATTGTAATTTGGATCAATTCACCTCAAGAAGTCAAATTGGCCCTCCTCGATGATAAGTCAACTCACTCAAAGGACATGTCTTTTCACATATGAGAACAAGTAGATATTGGTATACATCCTCCATCAAAATGGAAAGCAAGTTTGATGTTTTTTTGTGATGTGTTCTATGGCAAGGATATGCGAAATTTTAAAGATATATTCCTATGAATATTTGTGTGCGCTTAAGGTTATATATTTGAAAAGAAGTACGAGCTTCCTAGGATAGATATGCAAGCTTTTCTATGGCAGAAGATCTGATATATGTATACAAGTTTTCTGTGATAGAAGATATGAAATATATATGCAATTTTTCTGAGGTGACAAACCCGTGATCAATGCGAATTTTCTGAGGTGACAACCTTGTGATTAATATGAGTTTCTTGAGGCGATATCCTTGAAGTTAATGCGGGTTTTTTCTGCAAATTTGGAGGGCTTGACTTGGCTTCTTGACGCGTTGGAATTTTTTATGGTCTTGGGTCTTGGATTTCTCACTTTGATTTGATTCTATAAGAAGATGATATTTTATGGGTTTTCCCCCTTCTTGGGTTTTTTCCCGGTCTTGGAGCTTATATCTTGTGCCTCTTGTTCTATGTGATCTTCATATTTTTGCATTTTGGTAATTGCTTGAGGAAAAAAAGAGAATATAAATTTAATAAATAAGCCAACAAATTCACAAGTCATTATCATGATAGAGAAATCACCCTAATATATAGGCCTATTGATTTCTCAACATGGTATTAGAGCTAAGATTAATAGATGGCAATTTTCTCAACATGGTATTAGAGCTAAGATTAATAGATGGCAATTCTGAAGATTACTCCTAGTTACAATTCATTATTCCTTTTGTGATGGTTTCTGAAAAAGTAAAGGGAGCTCCCTATGACATGTTGAATTGATGTGAATGGTCGATACAAGTTTCTTTGGTTCCCTTTCGATGAGTCCGAACTCTCCTCCTAAAGTTATGAAATAGTCTGAATTACCTCTTTTATGTTTCTACTAAGATCCGAGGTCTGTAACTTTCAATTGAAAGGCTTACAGTATGGAATACACTAAGATTCACGTCATTAGCATGTTATGTTTCTGTGATATCACTGTGGTATGGCTCGCTATTCTTCTATGGTGGCTCGATTTTGTTCTTTTATAGCCCGCACTCTTCTACAATGACTCGCATAACATTATGTGGCTCACATGCTCTAAACCATGGATCGCATTCTCTTCGTTGTCTCTCCTTCTCGCCATAGCTCGCTTATTCTATATGGTTCCGTATGGAAATTAACTCGCTCTAAGAAACTCGCACCCTTGGCTCGTATTAGTATCATTTGAGATTCATATTACTCTTTTAGTAGCGTCTGATTACAGTGATTACTTGGTGGCACGCAATATGTATAATGGCTCAATGATATACTCTGTGGCACTCTATGTTTACATGTGGCTCGATGATTATCTGTGGCACATCAGTTTTACGGTAAATTTCATTTGTGTTCTCAGTGGCTTGTATTAGTTTTCTATAGCTCACATCATTGTTCTGTGACTTCTCATCATTACAGTGGTCTTACTCTATAATGGTTTGTGGCATCAGCGTTATATGGCTCGTATGGCATCGCTTTGTGGCCCATATCATCTATTGTTATGGCTCACTTTATGATGTATGGAAGTAACCTTGTAGTTAGACATAACATGACTAAGTTGTGTACTCGATATAAGGTAGTTGGTTGGCAAGTCATGTACATATGACATGTGACAGTTTGGCAGTAACATAGTATGACAGTGATAATAACCAAAAGTCTGTGACATATGGAAAAGAAGGCCGAGACTATGATAGGAGAACTATAATATTCCATGGACAGTCTACATCATCTTTCAAGGAATAGCAAGACCAGAAGTCTATGTAATAGATACGAACCTGTGACAATGACATTCAAAATTGTTGTAACACTCAAGACGTAAAATCTTTGTGGCATTATGATTATGTAACATCCGAAATCAGTTCCATTTATATAACAAATGACGAGTTTTGAAAGAAGTCCATCTTGTTGTGGCTAGAATCAAAGTCCGAGAGGCACTAAGACGTAAAATTACGAGTTTGTTACAACGTAAAACTACGAGTTTGTTACACCATTTAGTTTCGAAGAAATTTTCTTTGAACATGAATACAAATTCTATCTTTGCAACAAAAATATCAGAATCATAAGTATGAGGAGCAATGACATTATCAATACATAAATGAAGGATCTATCAAAGAAGCCATGACACTACAAACATATAATAGGAATATGACATCGTGAAGACCGTGTTATA
Organism: Pinus taeda; assembly: GCA_000404065.3. Lineage (NCBI taxonomy): Eukaryota > Viridiplantae > Streptophyta > Pinopsida > Pinales > Pinaceae > Pinus > Pinus taeda. Next base: position 80,062 of record APFE031075513.1, on the reverse strand, counting down.
CTTTGTGCCTAGCTTGAAGGACAAAGAACTAAAATTTATGAGAAGATCCTATGAAGAATTGGTTATAGATAGAATTAAATAAGAATTCCAAATTTCTGTGAGAAGCAGCTCAATGGAATTTTCGAGATTGAATAAGTTGAGGCATTTTTGTTGAAGAATGTTCGCACTTGACAAGGTAAGGTTGCAAAGGTATGCACAATTTTTGTGTGCATTTTATAGTGACGATCATTTGAAAAATAGATAAAAGGGTATTCATAGATATAGATCAAAGACAATGACATATAATTGTTGAATGTGAAGGTTAGGTCTTGAGATAAAGAAATAAAATAGTGCCTTTGGGGTTTTGCAAGTAATCTTTTTGCATGCTTTAAAATACCTTGAGAATCTAGGGTTTATATGTAGAACTTGCGATTTGTAAGTTGAAAGTTCATGAGTATTTTTGGTATTTAGGGTTTGTGAACCCTTACATAGTTTGGCTCAAAAGGAACCTTAGAAGCAAAACCCTATCTAATCATGTCCACTGTTAGAGGTAGATCTAACCCTTGATGTTTAATGTGAGAACACAGTTGGTAAATAGGTCCAAGATTAAGAGGGAGCTAATCCTTTTCAAAAGATGAGTACTCTATATCTCCTTTTTTATTATCTTTGTGCCTTGTCCTTTACGTTCTTGTAATACAGGTTACAGGTCAAGACAAGACTTATATAAAGCTTAACTAGCAGAAGCAAGAAGTAGATGAATGTGGCAAAGCATGAAGATGAAGAAGAAGGGATTCGTTTGAAGCTTGCATCAAGAAAGTCGATTACAGGGCAATAAGTTCACTTACCTCAGATGGAAAGCGGGAGTTGTAAAGATCTTAATGGATATAATATTTTTTGAAGCTTGCATATGATTGGTTCATTCTAGGAACATTGAATTGATATTTGAAAATATGATATGACTTATTAAAGAATATGAGGTAGAACTCTATTATGAAGAATAGAAGGCATATGCTAGCAACTGTGAGGAATTATGGCTCCTTGAAGATGATATATGAACCATTTGATGAAAAAGTTGCATGGTGATTGTCAAGATCTTGAAGGTCAAAGTTCATTATGATGTGATACTATTAGGAGTCGAGAAGCCTTGCAAATATCTAGAAACCCTACAAGCTACTACTAAGATCTCCACAAAAGAATGAGTAGTTGATGACTAAGACAAGCTAAAGCCTATGGTTATGTCTCCCTAGGATGAGAGGGAGTAAGGATATCCTCCCTGATTAGGAGGGAGTGATGAGGGATACAATATTCTCCATGTGTCATGCACTAGATTAGGACTAATAGTCAAGTCTAGTGAAGGCACTGGTAGGGAGAATGGAGGATTGAATAAGCATATGGTACCGATACTCCTTGAGGATTGGGAATCCAAGATAGCAGTAGTCCCAAGTACTGATTTTCTTTGAGGATAGGGTAATATATCGAAGACAAGAGTAGTCGAAGAGGACCGATATTTCTTTGAGGATTGGGAGTCCAAGATAAGAATAGTATTGTAAGGACATACCTGGTGAACATCCAGATGGGGTATGCGCCTTGAGAGGTGGTTGTGGTGGTGTCCAAATGTATGCCTCCCAAAATTGTGATCTAATCTAGTGGAGAGTTAGAGCTTGTTAGTCAAGGTCTTGCTATATTGTAGTTTGACAATCTTGGTTATGATGTTGATGCTTGATGATAGCTTATCAATCCAAATCTTCTTAAGAGAATATTTCAATTTGAGAGTATCCTTGTATTCCATTATGCAATTATGAATACCTCCCAATTTCAGAGGGAGTGTTGAAAAGTGTAACTAGGTTTGATCTTCATAATTGTACTTATGTATCTTATGTAAAAAGAAGAAAAATAATTTTTTGTTATTTTAGGTAAGCATTTTCTTCCCACTTCTAGATTTTATTGAGTCAAAGAGTCAAAGTCCTATTTGGAATTCTTGTAAAGAAAAAGGAAAATTAATTTTTAAAATTGTAATTTGGATCAATTCACGTCAATAAGCTAAGTTGACCCTCCTAGATGATAAGTCGACTCACTCAGAGGACATGTCTTTTTGCATATGAGAACAAGTATATATTGGCATACATCCTCCATCAAAATGGCAAGCAAGTTCAATGTTTTTTTGTGATGTGTTATGTGGTAAGGATATGCAAAATTTTGAAGATATATTCTTACAAATATTTGCACGTGGAAAAATATGGTTCAAATTATCCAGAGTATTATATACATCTTGTCTACGTTTCAAATCCCAAAGGGGATCCATCTTCATGACAAAAAGAGAGTGATTGAAAAAAAAGTTAAACAACCAAAAATAAGATATATAAATAATGAATGAACATAAATCTCAAAAAACCAACTAACTCCTATATATATATATATATATATATATATTATATATATATATAATAAAACTAAACCTCTATTAATAATATAAATAAATAATAAATAATAAATAATAATAAACTAATTAATTATTTATGAGTAATTAATAATAATTAATTCATTTTATTTATTTATTTTATGATAATAATAAAAAAATTAAGAGTATTGTTAATTATTAATCGAATTAAATAATTATTATAAAATAAATAATTAAATAATAATTAATTCATTTTTATTTATTTATTTGTATGATAATAATAATAATAAAAAATTAAAAATAGTGCTAAAACCTAATTCACTAATCAATAATAATAATTTATTTACTTGTAATAAATAAAATAATAATAATAAATAATTATTAATTAATTAAATTAAGTAATTTTTACTTTATTCATTATTAATAATTATATATTCACTTATTAATAATAATTAATTAATTATTTGTAATTAATAAATAAATAAATAATTATTATTATGAATAATTAACTCATTAATAAAATCAAATAAATAAATAACTAATTAATTAATTCATTAATATGTTAGTTAAAATGTTTATATATTCAAGATAAGGAGAGAGAGTTATACCTGGGATACTATACCTTAGAAGCAGATCTTGAAGCACTGATATGCCTGATAATGGGAAACCAATTTCCACTAATCTCATTCCCACCATCCCTGTTGAGGTTGTGTAAATATTTCATAATCTCAAGTGTCTCTCTGATTTTCCTCTTTTGATAATGTTCTTCCCTAGCGATAATTTTGGCGTTCTCTAAACAAACATGATGCTTGGTCCTAGAGGAGTGTTCTACAAGCGTTGAAGAGCGCGATCTCCCATTCTTAATATCTGCTCCATGCTCTTTAAGTCTTGTTTTTAAAGAGAACCCTATCTCTCCAATATAACTTTTGCCGCAAGAACAAACAATCTTATAAACTCCCTTAAGTTGTTCTTAATCGATGTTATCCTTGACAGACCTCATTCTTTACTTAATTGTTCCACATGTTGTAAACTTAGTGAATGCGTCCTTTCTTAAAATCTCAGCGATATTATCATGTGATAAACCAAATAGAAAATGGCATCAACCCATAGTATTTATCCACCCATGTTATTCATCCACCCATGAAATTTACCCATGGTATTGTAAGGGGCATCCACCCATGGTATTGTAAGTGACATCCACCCATGGTATTGTGACATCCACCCATGGTATTCATTTACCAATGGAATTGATTTGTGGTATTGTGACATCCACCCATGGTATTCATTCACCCATGGTATTGTGACATCCACCCATGGAATTTTTGTAATTGCTTGATGAAAATAAGATAATATAAATTTAATAAAAAAACCAACAAATTCACAAGTAATTATCATGATAGAGAAATCACCCTAATATATAATCCTATTGATTTCTCAACAACCTCATGGCCATATGCGGGGCATTCTACTACATCTATTACACCTGCATCTTGATCTTTCTCAAAATTCTCTTTTTTATTTTGTTCCTTGTGTGTATGATTTCCATAACTAAACGTGTTCTATCATGTAATGCTCTTATGCACAAGTGCACAAACACATAATTATACTATTATTTTCTATGCATATGAAATAGACATAATTATATGATTTATACAACATGATTTTAAATACACATTTAAATAACACTTATTAGAATAAACATGACAACTGACTAAAGACCTCATATGTTCCTCCCAACCACACACCATGCTACTCAATTTCTCTCAACAATTGGTCACCCCTAACACAGGGCTTTGATTCCACGGGACACCAAATTATCCAAAACTAGGTACATGCCTAGTACCAAATATGAACAGGGTGAAGGTACCAAACCCCAATAAACTCCAACCAACATGCTGACATCCCCTTTCACCCCACATCTAAGTAGTGCGCCCCCTTCTTTGCACTTGTAGTCCCTTGGGTTGTTCCACTACCTCTATGGTATCTAACTCAGTGGTTAAGAATGTCTCAAAGCCCTATGGCTTCAAAAGTTCCTACTGTCCTTAGGAGTCTCCAGGTACTCTCCAAGCCCTCACATTGGGGAACTTCAACCCCAACACCTAATGGCCTGAAATATTGGTCTCTTACTTAATGAATCAATCCCCTTTGGTTCATTATGGGTTGGTTGAGTTTGCTAATTTTCTAAAGAATTGTTATTGAAAAATGAAGGTTTAAACCCCTTCTTTCTTTTCTCCACCTTGGCACTTTTCTTGTCGCCCCAAGTTTTCTGGAAGGCTAGCTTGTTTTTTCCCTACTCATAGAGGTACTCTTCCTTCCTCATAACTTCATCCAAATTAATTATTCATCGAATTTGATTTTTTCACCATAGAATGGTGACAATCACTCACAAATCTTTGTAATTTTATATTTTTCATCCTTTATAAAATCAAATACTTCAACAATTCAGTGAATTTCCAACCATCCCTTCCATTGTCATGTTTCCTAACTTGAGTTTGCAGAACTCTTTAATTTTCCATTCATAGTAGCGCTTAGATAGGTATTTATTTTGAAAGTACTTTTTAAATTGCTTCTATGAGATATTCTTTTGTGTTTGACTTCTCTGAGTTATTCCCACCACAAATTAAATTTTCCCTTCAAGTGTTAGATTGCAATTCATGCCTCTACATTAGATGAGTAATTATGTAACCAAGGGTATTTTATCATCTCCAATAACACAATTCAACATTGTCTCCCTTCTTGTGCTCACCATTAAATGTAGGAGGCTTGATTGTTTTGAGCTCTCCTTGCAAAATTTCCAAGTTAGGTCTTCTTCTTGCTTGCCTCACTAATGATATGTTTGGACTACTCCTTCATTAAGAGGAGACATAAAATCTCTTTTTTGATTTCCTTATTGCATGATGGTGCTGCCTAACAATACTCCTAGAGTACCTTGAATCTACATGATCCTTCCCCCTAACTTGTGAACCTTGTTCCTATGCTTGCCTAGAATTAGATCTCTAGCCCATTCTCATTTGTAATTTATTTAAGCGCTGTAAATTTTGAGTGTTTATTTGTTGATATTTTCTTATCATCCTTGTAACTGAGCACTTCCATTTTGAGACTTCTCATGATCTCTTTGAGGTATCTGTCCTCTGGCCTGTCCCTTCCATGCTCATTTGACTATGTTTCAGAATTACCCATGTTATGTTCATACCTCTGACCTCTTCTTCATGACTATAGGACTCTTGAGCATCTATGATACTTCCAGTTCTCATGTTGGTTCTGCCCTGTAGGGCACCTACAACCTTATTTTAAATTTATAAGAAATCTCCTATCCCAAACCAAAGGGTTGATAGATGTATTTTCCTCTTCAACAACTTTCTACTAACTATCCATTTTCCTAAATTTGAGTTTCAAATTGAAATTTTTTATTTTTTTTTATATTTTATATTTTTATTTTATTTTTAATTATTATTATTATTATTATTTTTTTTATTATTTATTATTTTATTATTTATTATTATTATTATTATTATTATTATTATTATTATTATTATTATTATTAAATTTTTTTTTTTTCGAAAGAAAAGATCAAAAACTTTTTATTAAGGAAACATAAAAAGTTTTACAATTCGACTATCTTCTTCATCCCGTCTAGGGGCAGCAAGTAAGCTTTTTAGACATCCTAGAAAACCGAGGGAAGTCATACAAGATATTCAGAGACATTTTATATCAGTCATGTAAGATGGGCTCAGATACCCCCCGATCCGTAAGCATAACAGGAACCGCCAAAACAAAGCAAAACGCGGTATATAGAGCCCATCCACTGTTAAAAGCACATATACGAGAATATGGACAGAGAGGCCTCCTTCCGGGAAGGAAAACAGCCTCATAACATAAATATATCCTGTTCAAACTGATATCTGAAAATAACATAAAAACAGAGTCATCCCGACTACATCCAGGAAGATGCCGAGAACAAAACAGAACGATCATATCGTCCCATATGGAAACACCGCAGTAATCCATGATCCAGAAGCCAAAAAAGATCTGAAGACGAGCGAGCAAAAAGAGGGATACATCATGCTGGAGGGGCAAAAGGAGGGAGCTGTGAATGGAAAGTCTGCCCTTGTCTCATTTCCTCTATGGACCAGCTGCCCAAAACTTGTTGTAAGCCTGTTTTAGAAAGCTGATCTGCAGTTGAGTTTTTTTCCCTATAGATATGACAAATAGAGATGCTGTTAAAATGGGATTTTAAAGACATAATTTCATCAAAAACAACCTTCAAGATCTGATTTTGGCATGAAGATTTCCCATTCACCCAATTGATAACATTCATGGAGTCTCCATAGATTTGTATTCGAGAGATGTTCTTTTGCAAGGACCAACACATGAGAAGGCGAAGAGCCATCAATTCTGCGAAATTATTTGATCCCATACCCAGGCCTACAGATGCTTTGAGAGTGTGTTCATTGTTTAAATGTATACTGATGCCAGCTCCAGCCCTGTTCTGTTGAGATGCCCCGTCAAAAAAGGCCCAAGGAAGGTTTTCATTAATGATTAGTGGAGCATCACGGTTTGGCGCAATATTTGGCTCGGGAGGAGGGAGTGAGGAGTAGATGGCAGCACAATTTGAAGCCACAACAGTCGGAGAGAAAGCTTGATCTTGGAAAATGCATTTATTCTTGGTCAACCACACACCCCAGAAAAAAATCGGAAGGAGATTCCTCAGGTTGCTATCAGGATGGTTGGTCCACCACTTCCTCCATATTTCATCCAGCGAGACTGGTTCCCAATGATCTCTGATATTTAGCATATTTATTAGTTCCCCCCAGATACTAATCGAGATAGAGCAAGATGTAAAAGATGGGTTATAGATTCTTCGTCCGCCTTACATAGAGGACATCTTCCAGGTCCTATGAAAAATCTATTTTGAAGGATATCCCAGGTGGGAATTTTACTTTTTAGGAGACACCAAAGGAATACCCTTGATTTCAAGGGGCATTTAAGCTTCCACAAATTTCTAGAACACCACTCAGGTTCAGGCCATCCTTTCTGATCCATAAGAAAAATGTACCCTGCTTTTGGAGAATAATTGCCTGTTTTGCTATGCGCCCACAACAGAGCATCAGGTTCTGATTTTATCCTAACGTTTGATCTGTGGAGTTCTTCAATGAACGAGGACCATTCATTATGCCATCTAAAATCAAGGCCCAAATCCACAGCATTCTTCCATGCCTGACCCCAGAGGGTAGAAAGACCCACTTTTTCCACCTGATTTAGAGTATATAGTCCTTTACGGTCTAGATGCCTTAAGATGCCAGGGGATAGAGCATATGATTGGTTACATCCCACCCAGGGATCCCTACCAATGCAGACATTTTTACCGTCTCCAACTTTCCAAGCAAGACCTTTTTCGATCACACAGAAAGCCTCCACCGTGGCCTTCCAGATAACGGAGGAATGCTTCGTCTTCTTGTCCTGACTTCGAATCCAATCGTCCAAGGGCATAGGATCAATATATTTTCGTCTTATCACCCTTGTCCAAAGGTTTTCCACCGTTAAGAGTCTCCAGCCTGACTTTGCAGCCAAAGAAAGACTAAACTCCGGGAGTCGTTTGATACCCCATCCTCCCAATTCTTTTGGTCTAGCAATCTTCTCCCATACTACCCATGGAAGAACATAATTTTCACTTGAACCAGCCCATAAGAATCTGCAACACAACCTTCTAATTTTCTCCAAAACCCCTTTGGGGATCCAAGTCAGGGCAACCCAATAAACCGGAATAGCTAATAAAACAGATTTTAATAGAGTCAATCGACCTGCTCTTGAAAGCCATCTGAAACTCCAGTGCGATATTCTTGCTTCTATCTTTGCAATTAACCAATTCCAGTCCTCTTTTTTGTAAGCATCCGGTTTTAACCAGAATCCCAAGTATTTAAAGGAGGAGTCCAAAGATTGAGTATGGAAAGGAAAGAGATTTGTCATTGCAGTGCATTCCCTCCTGTTAAAACCTGCCACACATACTTGAGATTTCCCAGAATTTATCAGCATTCCAGTAGCTTTCATAAATAGATCAAAAATATCTCTAAGCTCCTTTAGTTCATTATGTGAGCCATTTGAAAAAATCAAAATATCATCGACAAAGAGCAGGTGAGAAATATAGAGGTTGATAGCAACCTCTATACCTTTTATCTTGTTTGATCTTCTGGCATTGTGAATCAACCTACTAAGCCCTTCTGCCACCAGCAGAAAAAGGAGAGGAGAGAGGGGACATCCTTGCCGGAGTCCCCTTTGACTCTTAAAGAAAGGGGAGGCTGCCCCATTGATCAGGACCGCGAAACTGACATTTGAAATACATCCCATAATCCAGTTTATGAAGGAGTAATTAAAACCCAAATGAGTGAGCAGTAACCGGAGGTACAGCCAATTGATACGGTCATAAGCCTTTGATAAGTCAATTTTAAGAATCACCCCTTTTTTCTTCTTTTGTTTAACACTGTGGATGACCTCTTGGGCCACCCCAATGGCCTCATGAATTTGTCTTCCTTCTAGGAACACGAATTGCTCCATAGAGATGCTCCTGGACAGGATGGGAACGAGTCTGACTGCTATCACCTTTGCAATGATTTTATAAATGCAATTGCAAAGAGAGATAGGTCTAAAATCTTCGAAAGACTCCGGATCATCTTTCTTTGGGATAAGAGTGATGAAGGTTGAATTAAAAGGTTTGTAGATTTCTCCTCTCAACCTTGAATCTTCCACTACATCAGCAATATCAGAACCAATTAAGTCAAAGAAATGGAGAAAGAGTTCGACAGTCCATCCATCAGGACCGGGACTTTTGTCCTTTCCCATAGATTTCGTAGCAGCCTCAACCTCTTCCTTGGAAACCGGGACTGATAATTCATCGTCCATACCCTCCTCAATGAATCTTGGAAAGCATTGTGCTGTCCTTATGATTTCTGCAATTGTAGTCTCGCCAGTGTCCGAGAAGATATTCTGGAAATGTCTCATTCCCAAACTCGAGAGTTCAGAGAAAGTTTTAAGCTCCCTACCTGCTTCATCCTTTAAACTCCAGATAGTATTTGCCGACTCTCTGCCTTTGGCATAGTTATGGAAGAACCGAGTATTCTCATCCCCTGCTTTAAGCCAAATAGCTCTACTTTTTAATCTCCATTCCTTTTCCTTTGCCAATAGAATCTGATTTTGGGCTTTTTCAAGAAATAGGATTCTGTCTTTGGAGGACTGAGTAGAGTACCCATCCGAATCCATACTTTCCAATGACTTCAGCTCCTCACTGATTTTAATCAGTTCTTCATTTTGTTTTTTCTGTCTTTCTTTTTCCCAAGACTTGGTCGCAGTCTTAAGACGCTTCAGGTTTTCCATGAATAAGTAGCTCTTGCTTTCTGTGGCATTCCTGTTGGCGCAGATCCAAGTCGATTTAAAAAGGGAATTAAAAGAGGGCTCTTCCAACCAAGAGGAGTTAAATTTAAAAGGAGCAGGAGGCTTAGGAGGGGGGAAGGATAGATCCAAGAAAATCGGGAAGTGGTCGGAGTTACCAATTGCCTCAACCCATTGCCGAAACAGAGGCACTAATCTGATAAGGCCTTCTGAAATCAGAAAGCGGTCCAGCCTCTTAGCAATCCTATCCTCTTCGGTTCTTCTGTTTCTCCAGGTAGGCGTTAGAGAGATCGGGGAAGGGTCAATTAGATTATGGTCTTTTAGGAATTGGATAAAAAATCCCGTCAAAGTATCCTCCCTGGCAGAAGGGCCCCATGCTTCGGCTCTACCCAAGGAAAAATTTAGGTCGCCACCCACCACCATCAGTGGCAATTTCATCAAGGATTTAGCAAGCAGTTCCAACCAGAAAGCTTCCCTTCCTTGACATGGACCATAAATATTTACAATTTGAAAGGATGAGGGAAATTCTGGAGCCATTATTTCCATACCCATTGCGTTCCTCAGACCCCATTGGTTTAAGCATTTGATTTTTCCTTCTCTATAACCAATGGCTAGACCTCCCGAATGTCCTGAAGAGTCTATAGCATGGAAGATCCAACCTGGTAACAAGGATTTCAGGCATGATTCCACCTCCGAGCCCTTTCCCAATGTCTCTTGGAGGAAAATAATATCAGAGTTTGATTTTTGGAGCCACTCTTTTAGTGCCAGTTTTTTTGGCTTACTGGCTTTTGGTTTCAAATTGAAAGTTATGGCCTATGATTTTTTCTTTTTATTTAACATAATTTCCCCTATTATATCACAACAACTTTTGTCAAATTTTTGAACAATTGTGCATAATAATTTTCAAATCCAACGCCATGGCTATGCTTTGTTGTCCAATAAATTTTTATTAATTACTTTTTGTGCCCCAATCTAAGATTTGGTTGCATAGTTAAACCTCTTGGAAGTGATTGCATACCCAACATTGCATTGGAGCAAGGTTGGCTACAAGGCCTCTGTTATAATGAGGCATGAGAGGTGTTCCTTGAAACAACAAGCTACACTTCTAGATCAAACTGTTAAAGGTGCCTATCATGAATAGGAATGTACCTCAAGGGTACAACAACTTTCTTTCGAGTGGTAGGTCTTGAGTTTTATTCCTAGCCTTAGTTTTGCACAAGATTTGATTGTACTCCACCTTTCAATTTGAACTCTAACCTTGCATGTACAAATTAGGAGATGGAAGAATTATTTGAAGTTTCATCACTTATGAATGACAATGGCCAAGGACTAGGTTGAAACTCAGAGTCTTTGATGTCAATAGATAAGTTTCCACCAATGTTTTCTCTAAGGTGAACAACACAATTCAAGAAGAATGCGAAAGAAATATACAAGTTTTACCACACCAACATGAGCTAGGATGTCTGTTGCTTCTGCTTTTGAAGATAACATTGAGTACCATGAGGAAAAGGCAACTAGGATTTCCAAATTCCCTCACATGTTGTTAATCAACATGCTTTACAAAAAAAGGGAGAAAATAGTAGAAAATGCATTCTCATTGGAACTTAGGTCACCTCTTTAAGCACCAAAAGTCCCCAGAAAATGCATTCTCTTTGGAACTTAGGTCACATATTTGAGCAACATAAGGCACTTCTTGAGCTTTTTGGTCATTTGTGAAGTTGTGAATTTTCAAACTAATAGTGAATAACCTTTATTCAGAATTAAAGTGCCAATTGCCATGGACATGTATGATTCATAGGGAGTGCACTTATTCATCAAACTTGAAAGAATATATGTAATTACTTACCATGGCACGTTGAACGACATAGAGAAAAAGACAAAACCAACAATTGAATAGAATAACGGGAATGTATTGTTTCAAGAATCAAGAGAAATTTATATACTCTATAACACCATCATCTATGGAGTATAACTACCATGCCTATGAATCAAATTAAGAAATTCATAATAGAGGTCTTTTCGAAAAGAAACACTGAATTATGACCAATTTGCTATGTTTAAGAAAATCAATGTTTGCTGATGAAGATGTTGTTATAAAAAGTGATGCAAACTAGCTTGTATTGATTGCAACCAATGAAGAAAGAATAAAAGCACAAAATTTGTGGCTGATAATAAGAAGTTGATGACGAATGCACATATGCTCTTCTAAGATGAAGGAATCCTCAGGGGCCCCTTTAAAAAGTCTACAATAATCTTCAAAATGAAGAAGCAATATGGAGCACATGAGCCAAAATGCAATATAGACAAAGAGGAACGAACTCATCCTATAGAGCCATGGGAGGAATATTTCCATACATAGGATAATATGGTAAAACATCTTATCATCCACTCTATCAGAAACTTGTGTAAACCACCGAAATTCATATATAATCTTTCCAACAAAATAGGAAAGAAGAATCCACGCAAGTAGCCACAATGCAGCTTGCTACTAGAACAACATTATTAATAGTTATAAGTCAAAATCTAAGGCTACTAAAAATAAATTTGAAAATGAATGAAAAGAGGGGATTTTATCGTTCTTTTCCATATAGCATATACAATTCTAAAGGCACATTTTCTGAATAAGAGGATGAAATCCATCAATAAAATATACAAATTACAAGTGATACCTAAAAAAGACCCATGACTCCAGAAAATAGAATATATGATTATTTTATGGATACAAGAAGATGTCCAGGTCCAAGGTTGATACCATTTCAAGATTCTTCATATGATTAACTACAAATTGTGGAATGAAAATGTGATACAATAGTATTTCAAATTCACACTAATTCATGGAAATGGAATCGTTGGAATGACAGTTGGATGACTAATTTGTAGGGGTGAAACAACCCTATTTCATGAGTGCTAATTATTGGGAGATAAGAATAAATAAAAATAGAAAAGGGATGCCTTACTTAAATAGGAAAGAAAGGAGAATATCTTACATTCAACTCCTTCTTGAATGTACATTCATCATTTTTGGATCCCCTTCCAATGCTATCAATGAACAATTTTTTTTTTAGCCCATGCTTTCAAACATTATGAGAAGGGAATAGATATGCCTGACCTACATAAAATATCAGAAGTGTTAAACATGCTAGAGATACCACAAAAATTAACATAGTGAGATGATAACAATGAAAATGTTTTTTTAAGATCTATAATAATATTGCTCACTTGCCTCTTCGAGGGGGGAACCTCCAATATAGCATAGCTCAATTACACAACACAAGACAATACTTCCCTTTCTATCTTTGACAATATATGGTTTCCTGAGACCCAAAATCCTAACTACTCTTGGTCCCATGCATAATGCAAGTTAACAACTTTATTTATTAGCTATGGATCATTATAACTAACTGTGGTTCCCTTTTTGTTGGGTGTGTGTTATGTTCCTTCCACACGTCATGGGGTTCAAGATTTTTATTTTATTTTATGCGGACCCAATAATAGTTGGGTAGACCCAAGGATATGGAGCAAACCCAAAGATGGTGGGCAGACCTACCCACGGTTTTGTGCATGGTTTTTGCACATGGTTTTGGGCATGAGGGTTTTCTGTCCATGGTATTTTATAGATCTGGTCAAAGGAAGTATGGTCATATTTTAATCAAGGGTTAGTGGATTGGGGTTTATGAATGCTTTGACATGTATATATATATATGTATTGTAACATTGAAAGGAATATAATGAAAAATCAATCCAGTATTCCTGGTTTTGGTATCTAGGGGGAAATCTCTATGTATATTTGTTTTATATTCTCACCATTGTATATTTTTCTATTTTAAGAATTCATTTGCAGGTAATTTATGTATAAGGTTAAAAACTACATTTGTTATTAGAGCAATTTTGGCTTTAAGGGGATGCCTTTGCTGTTGAGGGGTTTTTGCTTAGGCATGCGGTAGATCCTGTTACAATGGGATATCTATGGGATCAATTGTTGCGGTGAAAGGAGATGGAGAATAGTGGAAATATAGAGATCAAGAAATTCAATGGACAAAGTTTTGAGTCGAGGAAGCTCAAGATGGAGGATTTGGTAGTGGATAGACATTAGCGGATCGTTGTAGATCCAGGTATAATACCAATAAGAATGTTAACATAAGACTGGGCGAAGTTAGATCAGAAGGAAAAGAGCCATTAGAGAAATTTTGAGGTCTAAAATGGGCCTCCTAAGAAATATTATAAAACAATAGTGGAAATAATAAAATAAGTTTAGATTACATCATCAAATTTTAGAGGGAAAAAAGAAAAGACTACATTTTCAACTCATATTTTAAACTTATCCCCCTATGGTTTTACTCAAATTTCGAGCGAAAACACTCGTTGGCTACAAAATTTAATTCTTCATCTAAGGAGTACCCATGTTGCATACTTTTGATGGACCCTTCTACATGAAAAACATGATTACTATCACGTTTTTCATGTATTTTTCATTTTGTTTTGTATAGCAGAGTCCATTGAAAGTATGAAACATGGGTACTCCTTAGATGAGGAATTAAATTTTGTATCCAATGAGTTCTCTCATTCGAAATTTGAGTAAAACAATAGGGAGATAAGTTGAAAATAAGAGTTGAAAAAACAATTTTTTTTAATCTTTTTACCTTTTTACTCCAAAAATGGTGAATCATCCCTTATGGTTGACATCATCATCTTGAATGTTATTGGTTCTTCTAAAGTTGATTTTGGTTGTAAATTTTTGTTTTTAGACCCATTTTAGACCTCAAAAATTTTCTAATGACAATACGATTGTGTCTCTCAAATTCAGTGTTGTTGAATGTATCAGGGGAAACTATGACAAAGGATTTGTGGGACAAGTTAGGGACTTTGTATCAATCTAAGTTTCTGGTGAACAAATTGTTCCTACGGAAAAAGTTATATAACTTGAGGATGAAGGATGGAGACTTGATGACAAAGCATCTGAATGTCTTTAATACCATGGTAAGTTAGTTGCTATATGTTGATATTAAAATTTGATATGAAGATAAGTGTATTAGTTTGTTGTGTTCTCTACCAAACTCGTGGGATATTCTAGTTGTTTCCATAGGTAGCTATACAACTACCTTGAAGTTTGAAGAAATAATTTCATCCTTGTTGTCAGAGGAGATGAAATGGAAAAATATGAGAGCCAAAATGGAGATGCCTTGTCTATGAGAGGATGGTTCGAGAACATAAACAAAAATAAGTCCTCAAGTGGTAGATCTAAATCTAGAGGGAGATCTAATATCCAGGAAAATCTATAAAGGTATGTTGGAAATGCAGAAAGGAAGGGCACTACAAAAAGGATTGTATATCTAAATCTCCCGAGAAAGGAAAGGGATTTGATGATGCTCCTTTTGCAGAAGAAAAAACCACTTTAGATGAAGGTGGGGGTGTGTACTTGGCTTCTTCTTTAAGAGCGCATGGAGATCATGAGGCATGGTTTATTGACTTAGGTGCATCCTTTCACTTCACTCCTCATAGGGAGTGGTTCTGTGAGTACGAGAAATATGTTGGTGGTGATGTCTTCTTAGGGGATGATAGGAAGGACAAAATCATAGGACGCAGAAAAGTCACACAGAAGTTGCAAGGTGGAAGGATTAGAACACTTCATGGTGTTCTGCATATTCCTGCATTGGTAAGAAATCTAATTTCTATAAGCAAGATGAATGATGCAGGTGTAAAAATAGTGTTCGAGAAAGATACTTGCAAGATGGTTAAGAGAAAACTGGTATTGATGTGGGGAGTTTGTATTGGAGCTCTATATAAGCTTTTGGGTAGCATTGTTATTGATGGATGCAACAATTTTGTGGTTCCTGAAAGTGGAGTTGAAAATCTAATGGTCTCTGGAGAAAAGACCATGTTATGACATAAAATACTTGGAAACATTGAAGAGAAGGGCCTTCAAATACTGCATGGTAATGGTATGGTAGAAGGCATGTCTAATTTCTCTCTAAATTTTGATTTCCATGAACATTGTGTATATGGGAAGCAAAATCGGGTGAGTTTCCCCTCTAATGCTAAGAGGGCGAAAGAGATATTAGAGATTGTGCACTGTGATGTGTTTGGACCTGTTTTGGTTGCATCTATGGGTAAATATGTGTACTATGTCTCATTTATAGATGGCTTCTCGATGAATACATGGATATATTTCCTCAGGAAGAAATATGAAGTCTTTGATAGGTTTAAAAAACTTGAGGCTTTGGTGGAAAATTAGACAGAAAATAATATTAAGGTGTTGAGGACAAATAGTGGTGGAGAGTTAGGTAATAAGGAATTTGAAGATTTCGGTAATAAGTGTGGTATAGCACAACATAAGACTTATCCATACACACTTCAACAAAATGGAGTTGTAGAAAGGATGAACAAGACGTTGACGGAGAAGGCAACAAGCATGCTCAATGGTGTCGGGTTAGGACAAGAATTTTGGGCAAAGGAAGTGGATAATGCATGTTACCTATCTAATAGATCACCCTCATTAGAATTGGAGCATAAGACTCCACATGAGGTATGGACTAGTAAGAAACCCTCAATCTCACATCTCAGGGTATTTGGCTGTGATGCATATGTGTTGGGTGTGGAGCCTTATTATCTTCTTGATTGTTCAGAGGTTTTTTGTTTCACCCGCGTTGGATCCCTGTTCCTAATGGGGCGATAATGTCACCCCTTGGCGGGGGTTCGGGGCAATGCTCATGAAGCTAAAAATAGATGAAAAATTATCTTGTAAAATATTGTAATTTTGTAGTCAATCTGGGTCGTTCATTAGGTGGATGATTTGATGATAGAAGTTATGTTAATTTAGGGTTTTTTCCCCTAGAAGGCAACCCCTCAGTCTATATAAAGGAATTATATTGCAGCTGTGTATTATTATTCTCAATGAGAAAGAGAGAGGAAACTATGTGAGATAGGTTGTGTCTCTTCATTTTGATGGATAATATAAAAGGGAGGATTGGTTGTTTCTCCATGGACGTAGCCTAAATTGGGTGAACCACGTATATTTGTGTCTCTCTTGTTTTATGCATTTTTGTGTTTGCGTTTCTGCAATATTTTATGTGTTTCATTGCTCTGTTAATTAATTTTTAATAACTGGTATTAGAGCTGAAGGTCTATTTGGCTGATAAACTCATAGGAGAGAAAGGTTCTTGGTTCGAGTGGGAGAAATGTCAGAAGATGGTAGGTTTAGGGTCGAGAAATTTAATGGCTAAAACTACCAACTGATTTGATAATCACCCTATGAGTGACCTCGGTTGAAGATTTATTAAACAAAAGGTATTACATACTCAAGTGTTGGTGTGTGTTCTATGTTATTGAAACAACGGATTGATCATATTGCCAATACACATACATTTTAAATGGAAAGACAACAGAGAAATACAGTAAGCAACACAAAGACACAAACAATTTTTAATGAGGAGTTCACCCTATTCTCCAAGGCTACATCTTCGGTCTAGCTTCAGTGGTGGCCTTATTTTATTGTGTCTTATAGCAGAGAAAATTATAATACAGGGACTCAATATGATTTCTCCTGAAGTAGATTTTTCTTGGCATGGTGGTTCTTGGATTCCCCAAGCCACTCAGAGTTCACAGACTCCTTTTTTTCCTACTAGCTCTGTGACCTTTGGTCTACAGTGGAAAGAGCCAACTGTGGTGCTCAATCCAGACAGATTCCTCTATGGGAAGGCTTGAATCTTCAAGCTCTTTGGTGCTCGATGCTGCCTATGGTCAGCTTGGCCCTCTGTCTCCTATGCTTGGCTTTACTTCTCTCTGTGTTCAGTCCTCCTCTCAGGGTTCACTATTCACTGTCTCTCTGGTCGCTTGGACTCCTTTCAAAATACTCCACTCTTTTTTTCCACTGTCTCTGTTCATGGCTTTAACCAGTCGACCCTATGCCTGTTCGGTTCCTCTCTCGTTTGCGCCAATTCTCCTCCTGCAGCTGTGCTTGGAGTTCCCTATTCGGCGTCAGCAAGAACACTCAAGGAGTGCAACGTGTCTCCATCTAACTGGTGCCAGCATGCTTCGTCAGCTCGTTCCTCCGGTTATGTCGCGAATACGCTCTTTCTCCACCATGGCGGTCAACGGATTCCAAATCCTTTTTAAATCACAACTTATTTCCCTGTCAGTTCCCCTTCTTTCATCGGGCGTAATCTCAGCCATTCGATCTGGGCTCCTCTAGATCCAACGTCATACGCATGTCGAGCGCGGTTGACTTGCTCAACCGTTAACGCACGATCACGGTGGTTTTTCTCTCACCTCCACTGCCACACGTTGATTGCTGATTGTGATCGCTCTTCTTTCTCCAAAACCTCTTACCGTTCAAGGGTGCCCCGATCAAACCACCAGTTTCCAGGCTGTGGGTCCCACTGTCGTACATTGGCGCTTTTTACCTTTTTCTATTCGCGGTCCTCTGGCTCCCAACGTGACCGAGTGCTTAAGGCTACCCCATTTTGGCCCTGTTTACTCAACGATGCGCGATTAATCGTGCAACAAATCGCCTCCTTTTCCCGATCTGGGGCTCCTAGGGGCTGTTTTGACCTCCTGCGCAGTCTCCATGGGCCTCGGTAAGCGCGCTTTGACCAAGGTCCTCGTCGTTTCGCGCAGGTTGCCATGGCCACTGGTTCAGGGAATTTTTGATGCTGTTTTGGATTTCATTAAGGATTTGTTTCGTCCCGATACAGTCAAGGTTCTTTGTCAGTCGTTTATGGATCCGATTCGGATCACGGCCTCCCTAGTGAAAAAGATTTTGGACCACCAAAAGTTGGTTTTTCTTTAAGCATCGACTAAGTGAGGAAACTGTTGTCTCACTTGTCCAATCTCAATCCACTTTTCACTGCTCAGCTTCGAACCTTTAAGCCCAATCCTGAGGTATTCCACCTGTCCACTGCGCATCGTCCTCACCTTCCTGTCTAACACTGTGTCTTCCTGTAACTCATTAAGGTATTCATGTAGCAGGTCATCAACAGAAGGTAATTGACTCTGCTCTTCAGGGTCCTCAATCATTGAAGGTTCAAACAACCTCAAACAATCTGCGTTCATGACTGAGTAGATGTGCATGTAAGCTGGCAGATCAAGGCGGAAGTCATTTTCACCAATTTTCTCAAGTATTTTGAAGGGTCCATACCTGATAGGTTTTAGATTTTTACCTTCACCTTGCATTCTATCCTTGCTGATATACAGCCAGACTTGGTCTCCAACTTGAAAACTATGCTCCATCCGATGCTTATCATGCCTAGCCTTGTACTTGGCTTGGCTCCTTTCCAGCCGTTCGTGTACTGCCTGGTGGATCTCCTAGATCTATTCAATGAACCTAGTTACCTTGTCCACATCACAATGCTTATCAACCATGGTATCTTTACCAAAGGCAAAATCCAAAGGAGACCTTGGTATGAAACCAAAACAGGTCTCAAAAGGAGATATCTGTGTAGTAGAGTGTTTGGCTCTATTGTAAGCATGCTGCACATAGCACAAGTGCTCATCCCAAAGCTTAGGATGTTTGCTGCAATATCCTCTCGGTAACTGGATCACTGTCCTGTTAACTACTTCTGTCTGGCCCTCTGTTTGTGGATGAAAAGCTGTGCTTTTCTTTAATTTGGTGTCCATTAGTTCCCACAGACTTGACCAAAACTTCCCCACAACTCAGGTGTCTCGATCAGATATAATAGAAGTGGGTAATCCAAAATGAACCCATACATGTTCAAAGAATAACTTTGCAGTCTATTCAGCTGTAATATGTTTACTACAGGGTATCAAAATACACATTTTATTGAACCTATCCACAACAACATATATATAATTATGAACTTTCCTAGATTTAGGGAGTCCTCCAACAATATCCATGGAAATGCTTTCCCAAGGGTGAGACGGAACTGGCAAGGGAGTGTACAAGCCTAGTTTTCTATTGCTGGGCTTGCTTTTAGCACACATAGCACACCCCTTTACATATCTAGAAACTGTCTCATTCATTTTCGGCCAATAGTAGAACCTTTGCAGCTGTGCAACTGTTTTACTTACCCCAAAATGACCTGATATCAGAGAAGTGTGTGCTTCCCTAATTATCTTTGCCCTCTCAGTTTGTGGAATGCAGAGTTTCCCACAATGATATAAGAGTCGGTCCTTCCATGATAGTCCAATTCTTCTACTCTTTTGCCTTGACTCAAAGTTGCATATACATCTTTAAAGTCCATATGCTGAGCATATTGTTCTATGTAGCTTTCATGCAGCACAGAATTATGCTTATGTATGGTAGATGCATTTATAATGGGTCTAGATAACATGTCTGCAACCTTGTTATGTATGCCCTTTTTGTATCTGATGACTAAATGAAACTGTTGTAGAAACCCCATCCATCTGTAATGTCTTGATTGCTGAAATTTAGTTTGGGAG
>APFE031075513.1:0-48944 GCA_000404065.3 Pinus taeda | reverse complement strand
TCTTTTACATTTTGTGGCTCAGTGGAGGAGAGAAATGCTAAATAGCTTGAGGCTTCTGCAATTGTTCTTCTAGTTTGTACACCTGCTTCCTTCTGCCCCAAAATCTGAGATTCAAGATGATTCTTCTGAACATACCTAGATGGAGTCTTCTCTTCTATCCTTATCTGTTCCTCTGGTGCCTCTTGAGGTTCTTCTTCATCATCTGTTTGATTTGGAGAGTAGTCTTCATCTTCTTCGATATCTTCATGATTTACTTGCCTGGGGATGTATCCTTTTTCATCAACCACTACGTCAATGCTGTCAACAATTCTTCCAAGTCTTTTATTATAGCACTTATATGCTTTGCTGCAGGGGGAATATCCAAGGAGAATGCCTTCATCCGCTCTAGGTTCAAGTTTTCCAAGATGTTCATCCGTATTCTTAATATAGCATTTGCTCCCAAAATTTTTGAAATGCTTTACCCAAGGAATTTTACCATACCAGAGCTCATGTGGAGTTTGAGTTTTGTTCACTCGAACATTTGTTTTGTTGATAATAACAGCTGCAGCATATGCAGCTTCACCCCAGAAGGTTGCGGGAGTTCCAGACTCATCAAGCATAGCACGGGCCATTTGTTGGACAGTTCTGTTCATCCTTTCCACGACTCCATTTTGCTGAGGAGTCCTAGCTGTAGATAATTCCCTTCTTATTCCATGATCTTCACAGAAATCAAAAAATTCATTTGAGGTAAACTCCCCACCTCTGTCTGACCTGAGGCACTTAATTTTGTAATCTGATTCATTTTCAACCAGGGTTTGAAGGATTTGAATTTTTCAAATGGTTCATCCTTGCTTCATAAGTCCTAACCAAACCATCCTGGAGTAGTCATCAATGAATAATATAAGGTATTCTTCTCCTCGAGGTGACCTTGTCCTAAATGGACCACATACATCTGTATGGACTATCTCAAGAGGCCTGCTGGCTGATCCTTCCTTCTCAGGGAAGTTAGTTCTGGTTTGCTTCCCAAACTGACATGATTTTCATATGGTGTTGTCTGGAATTTTGATGTCTGGAAGACCACGAACTGCCTGGTACTTGCATGCTTTCCTTATTTGTGAGAAGCTTAGATGTCCCAACCTCCGGTGCCATAACCAATGTTCATCATTCTTGCTCAAATAACATTGTTGTTTTCCTTCTTCAAATATGTATAGATTGTTTGGAGTTCTTTTTCCTTCGTTTACTGTTCTTCCTGTATCAAGATCACGAACCCTGCACCCATCTGATCGAAATATCACCTCGGTCCCATTATCGCACATCTGACTGACACTCAATAAATTATGTTTTAAGCCATCAACATAGAGAACATTACCAGCTTTGACATCCTCTTTCAACTGAGCAATGCCTTTTCCCTTTATGGCTACTGGGGTATCATTTCCAAAAGAAACTTTCTTTCCCTTTTCTAAAGCAGTATATGATTCAAGTTTTTCTTTATCACCTGTCATATGCTTCGAACATCCGCTGTCGATGTACCACTGATTTTCTTTTCCGTCCTCATATAAAGCTATCCCACATCTTTCTGGTTATGGTTCCTTGATTCTCCATGTTTTGGCACTTTAGGTTTGTTCCTTCTGAGTTGATTTCCAAAAACTACTCCTGCATTCAGAATCTTCATGACCAAAATTATTACAAATAGAACATTCAATTTCACTTTCAAGGGCAGAAAAGTTGTTATAGGTCCTCTTCGTGATTGCAGGCATATTTCTTTGTTTTTGAAATTCTCTAGTCATGATTTTCTTATAGGCAACACATTGAGTTGCTTTGTGACCAAAGTTATGGCAAGAGAAACATTAGCCATTGAAGAAATTCCTGCGACTATCATCCAATCGATTGTAGTTTCTATTGACATCCATTCTTGAAGAAAATTGGAAAGATCTTACCTGTGGCTGGTTGTAGCTTCTGTTTGTCCTTAAGGTAGCATGCCCCCGATTTTCTTGATAGTATTTGTTCATCCTTGAGGAAGACTGTCCCTGATTTACCTGATGATTTCTATTAGGCCTTTGCTCACTCCTTCTTGCTGCATCAAGATAACTTTTGGAGGTAAAAGCTTGAGATGCTTCTCCATTATACCTCAGACTTGTCTTGATTAGTGGGGAACGTTGTACACTGATAATCTCATCCAAAGTTTCAGATCCTTTAACAAATTTAAGATTAAGGGCCTTTGTTTTCTCAATTTCTTTTCTAAGGCCAACAATTTCACATTCTAACTTCTCAAGAGATTTTTCTTTCTCATCAAGTTGAGATTGTAGAGAGTCAATGATCACATTACTTTCATCTAAACATCTTTTGAGTCTAGTAATTTCATCATAAAAACCATCCACATCTAGAGCATCCATGTAATCATCATCTTCAAAGGCCATTAAAAGCTTATAGTGGTTACTTCGTTCATCTTCATCGCTATTTGATAGTCCATCACTATCTTCATGAGTGTAGTAGCTTTTCTTATTTGCATTTTGTTTCTTGTTCCATCTAACATGTTCCTTCCCCTTGTCAATCTTATCTTTGTGAGGACATTTGGCAGCATAGTGACCTACTCTTCCATAAGTAAAGCATTTGAATGGCAACTTACCATGGAAACGTCCAGTGCCCCGTTGAAGATTTTTAACAAAATTTGATTCTTCTTCTTCTTCTGATATGTGTCCAGACTCATAGTAGTTTCCTTTGCCAGAGGCCTTGAAGGCAGCTTCTCTCCTATCTGATGATCCACCTTTCCTCATTTCATAAGCAGTTAGAATTCCATGCAGCTGTGACATTTTAAGGTCTTGAAGCTTTTCCTTTTCTTCTATGGCAGAAACTTTAGATTCAAATCTAGGGGACAAAGATCTTAGAACTTTTTCAACTACAACAGCCTCCTTTACTTCTTCACCCAAATTTTTCATACAATTAACCATCTCATCTACACGAAGAAAATAGTTAGCCACACTTTCATCATTATACATTCTGAGATTTTCATACTGAATTCTGAGAGTTTGGAATTTTGCCCTTTTTACCTGTTCATCTCCTTCATAGCTCAGAACAATCTTGTCCCATATTTCCTTAGCAGATTTATACTGCATGAATTTGACAAATTCAGATTGTGATAGACATCCCAGTAGAGTATTGACCGCCTTTGTATTTGTTTCATATTTCTTCTTCTCAGCTGGATCTGTGGGAGTTGATGCTGGAAAAGTATACCCTGTATCGATGATATCCCATACTTAAGTACCCAGATATTGAAGATAGGCAGTGAATCTCACCTTCCAATATACGAAGTTTGCCCCATCAAAAACCGGTGGCCTGATTGATGCTTCCCTCTTGTAGTTTCTCATGATGAAAGATCTTCCTTCAAGCGATCAAGCTTCTTCAGAGGGACCGGCTCCGATACCAATTGTTGGAAATATTACTGAGAGGGGGGGGGGTGAATCCGTATTATCAAGTCAAATACTCCTTTTCAAAAACCAAATTGTATACGCTACTTCAGTCAATTCAACTCGCGTATATACGCAACTGTTCAGAAGAAAAACCGTGTATACAGAGAAAACTTTTAATTTACTTAAACTTTCAGATGATGTTTGTTAATCTTAGATGCAACATCAAATAACTAGTAACCAGAGACAGTGAAACAGTGAAACAGAGCAGAAATACAATCACACACAAGAACACCAGATATAAGGTGGAAACTCAATGTGGGTTAAAACCACCTGCTGCAATTCGTCTCTATATTTCTTTAATTAGAAACTTCTGTTTACAATTTACTAGTGCAGTCCTTTACCAGTACGCGAGCTGCAACCTGCAGAGAGCTACAACTCTCTCTCGTTTTCCAGCTTCTCCTGGAAGGGAGGTACAACCCCCTTAGCTCTTGTACTAGCCAAGATACTAGTACGTAGGTGCTGGCATACAGAAGGCTACAACCTTCTCTTTCTTCCAGGGACCACGTTTCATCAATTTTCAGACTGGATCCATCAAACAATCATCAAGAATCAACCAATCTCCTTTTCAAAA
The DNA here is from genome assembly GCA_000404065.3 of Pinus taeda. Classification (NCBI taxonomy): domain Eukaryota; kingdom Viridiplantae; phylum Streptophyta; class Pinopsida; order Pinales; family Pinaceae; genus Pinus; species Pinus taeda. Next base: position 44,927 of record APFE031075513.1, on the reverse strand, counting down.
ATTAGATCTGAATCAAGTAGATATTCTTCTTACAGCTGTACCCAAAACACAGTACCAGAAACCATACACCAGAAAACATAACCCAGAACACAACAGCAATAGTCAGAGGCAGATAGATCACAACTTAGTTTATATACACTATTTCAACAGCCTGAAAGTAGCGTGCATACGCTTCTGCATATGGAACAACCTACGTATACGCCCCTTTACTTTACTAAAACTGTGTGTATACGCATCTTCACCTTACTGAACCTGCGTACAGATCTATAAAGGACAAAACACTCTTCCAGATATTCAATCACTAATTAACCCAGATTATCAGACTTATAGATCAAACAAGCGCCACATCTAGAAGATCAAAATCATACAAAGATACTTCCATTCAGGCTTAAAGATTATGACCCATGAGTAGAACTTATCCTTCCTTTTGCGCTAAGGTTCCTCCTAGCTTCAGATCCAGATCTGCACCACCCAATATTCCAGCTCTAGTACTTTATTAGATTTCAATAATAATTCAGATGGTTATTTGTCACAAGATCTCCTTCCTCTTTTATAACCTTAGGCCTTCCCCAATACCATGTTCCAAAACCATAACATTTCAATACCATGAACCCAAAACTAGGGATCAACACATCTGACGAGACGCCATGGTCCAAAACATAGGTTCAAGTTCCAAGATCTAACTGCCATGGACCAAAAGAATGATCCCCAACATATACACGCTTTTGTAATGTATAACCCGTGTGTATACGCGCCTTCGTCTAGATGAACCTGCGTATATGTCTTTTTCTAATTTCTGAGTGCCTGAACTGAGATCTGATACCAAAGAAGGTTGCTATCAAGGACAACACCTGTGCCATAGCTCCAAACCTGTGCCATAATGCCAACAGCTACATGCCTTTGAACTGTGTTACAAAGAGGCTCAAAGGCCTATTTATTATTCAAAAGTAATGGAAAACCCTAAACATCCAAAAACCTAACCCTAAGAGATGAAGCGCCAAAACTATGGGCCCCATTTGGGTAAATTGCTACATCAACATCCCAAGGTCGTAAATTTGGCATACGATCTATGTTTGGCACGCACAATAGCTCGTTAGAAAGATCCATTCGAGGACTACAAATTCCAAATGAAAAAAACCAATGAAATCCATACTCTCCCAAAAAATGTCGTTTAGGGCCTTAAAATGGCTCCAGAAGTTTAGGACTTGAAAAACTGCCAAAAATAGTAAACGATGGTAAAATTAAGGAAACTGAAAAAATGAAAGAGATAGTGGCGAGGATCCAAGTGGAATAGGTAGGTTGCCACCAACATCCACTTGTATCAGTTCTCCCCCCATAGGAAGCAATGGTCCCCACTGTGTTGAGTGCCTCCATGAGATGGGAAACTTATGCTGAACTTGGTCCCTGGTGAGCCACTTGCCTTGGTGCAGGAGTTGGCTAGCTTTGACAATCTAATATAGTTGGATATTTTGCTGGTGAGTGCTATTGGTGTGAAGGGAACGTATATGTTCCTGGGGAATAAAAAAAGAACTGAGCAGGAGAGCCGAATGAATCGAAAGATTCGTGTTGTTCGGTTTGGAAGAGATTATGAATCGTGAAATTTGTGAATAGATTAATCTACTTTCATTAAGTAATCTATTAGATAACCGTAAACATAAAATATTGGAGACTATTCCGAATTCGGAAAAACTATGTAAAGGAGCTATCGATTCAGCTCGAGAAAGCTCGGGCTTTGCTTAAGGAACGTGGGAAATGATAGCGGACGAAATCCAGGTAAAAAGGAAACTCCCAAATAGAACGAGACACAATAAATTGATTCTTAAGCATTACCATTATAGCCCACTTCTCCCCCATACTACGAGTGAAAGGGAAAATGTAAACACTACCATTAAAGCAGCAGCCCAAGTTATACCGACTATATCCATACGGATCAAGTTTTCTAAAAAATATGATTTTCATCATCGAGATGATAAGGGAACCTCCTCCAGAAGACATTCGTCAGACATGAGAGATATTTTGCTTGAATCTCCACGATTTAGATGGAATTGTGAATCTATCCCGCTTCGCTGATGATATAGAAGTATCCAATATCGAATTTATCCAGAGGCCCACCCATGACCCTGGTTTTGTGTGTCTACAATTCGATCAGTTGGGGTCTGTTCCATGTAGTCTGGGTTTAACTCTATTGGTGTGAGCTGTTCTGCAACGTCTAATGTGTCCAATAATGGTGGGAAGTATGGTCGAAGGGGGTCCATATTAAACACTAGGTGCAGGCCAATGAATAGGGGAATGATGAGCTCGAAATAATTGTCTCCCATATCCTTATTAATGGTGTAAGGACTATATCAGAGTGGTCTGATCTTTCGATGGGCTCTAGTAAGGCATTCTTTCTGCAAATGCAACCAAACTTTTTCGCCCACATGAAACTTGTGTGGCACCTGATGTTGATCATGTTGCTGCTTGTACTTGGAATTTGAATTGTCCAAGATGTTGTTGACCTGATAGAAGATGTGGTGGATGCATTCAATAAATATGGTTGCTTTATCATACTCAGACAATACATGTGAGGATTCTATTTGTGTAGTCGCATGAGGCATGACAACATCAATCAAACACAATGGTTGAAATCCTAGATGCAGTTGAAAGAGATTGTGACAATTCAAGTTATGGAGAGCTCTGTTATAATTGTGTTGCACGTAGGGAAGACTCTCATCCCAGGTTCATGGATTCTTGGAGTTGTACATGCAGAGTATGTGCACTATCATCCTATTGACGATCTCCGTTTGGCCATCAGTTTAAGGATGGAAGGTAGTCGACTTGGTGAGCTTGGTGTCGAATAATGTCCAAAGGCTTGACCAAAATGTGCTTAGGAACCTGTTATCTCGATATGATATAATGGTTTGCGAGATCCAAAAATATAACCACTCTCATTCAAATAAGAGTTTGGTAGTGTCCTCTACTATGATACTCTTCTTGCAGGCTGCCAATATAGGCATATTATAAAATCTATCCACGACCACAAATACAAAGTCATTACCATGCTTAGTAGAAGGGAGGCTAGACATATAGTCCATGGAGATAGATTCCCACAGCTGGCTGGGAGTAGGCAGAGGATTGTACAAGCCTTTATTCTTGATGGTTGGATTGGTGATGGGGTAGGCAATGCAGGATCTAATATATTTCCGGAAATCGAATCAAAGTTTTGGCCAATAAAAGTACTTTTGTAATAAAACCATAGTTTTCTCCACACTGAAGTGTCCTACGACCCGAATGTAGTGCGCCTCCCAAATCAGCTTGGCACACTCGCTTGAAGGAACACAAAGGTGGCCCAGGTAGCATAATAATGCATCTTGGAGGTGGAAATTAGGAGCTTTATTTCCAACTACTAGCATCGAGAATGTGGAGGAAAATTTTGGATCATTTTTGTACAATTGTGATCATCTGGAGGTCTCGTGGCCACAAGAGTTGAGAACAATAGTTAGTGCTGCAAATGGGGGCCGACTAAGGCAGTCTACAACATGATTGGTGCTACCCTTTTTGTGTTTGATGTTCAAGTGGGATTGTCGCAGATATGTAGACCACTTCTAATGGCGATTTTAATGCAACTTCTCTTGTGTCTGTATAACCTGAAGAGGTTGGTGATTGGTGTGGATGGCAGTCTCCTTCCCCAAAATGTAATTCTTCCCTTGCCAGCAAGCCTACATGATGGAATACATCTATTTATCACAGGTGGGGTGCTTTTGAATTGTATAAGAAAGTTTCTCACTATGATAGGCCACTAGATGCCCATGTTGGGTGAGGACTGCACCAATAGCATAATCGGAGGCATCTGTCTCAATTTCAAATGGCTGCTATAGGTCTGGCAGTATGAGTACCGGTGCAGAGAAAAGGTGGTGCTTCAACTCAATGATTGCCTTCTATTGGGACTTGGACTAGGAAAAATTTGCTTTTGCCCCACCCTTAGTAATCTGACTCAAAGGCCAAGTGATGTGAGGGAATCCCAACATGAACCTCCAATAAAAATTTGCAAGGCTCAAAAAGATGTGAAGCTCTATTAGAGTGGTCAAGGCTAGCCAACCCCAAATGACTTGGATCTTAGTTAGATCCACATGCACTCCACGATCATCTATGATGTAACCAAGATATTTGAACTGGATCATGCCAAAGGTGCATTTCTCCAAGTTGGCACATAGTTTGTGTTGTCGAAGGGTTTGAAGGACTTGTTGAACGTGTTGCAAGTGTTCATCATCAATCTTGTTGAAGATGAAGATTTCGTCCATATAAAAAACCAAGAATGACTTGGTGAAGGGTTGCAAGATGTCATCCATTAGTCTCATAAGAGTAGCAGGGGCATTTGTCAACCCAAAGGGCATAACCAACCATTCAGAAAGGCCTTCCTTGGATTTCAAGGCAATATTCCATACATATGTGGACTCTATTGGAACCTGGTGATAGCCAAACTTTAGATTGATCTTGTTGAAATACTTGGACCCCTTGAGTTGGTCTAGAAGGTCATCGATCCATGGGATTGGATACGTGTTCCAGACAGTGATTTTGTTTAATGCCCGATAATCAATGTAGAGCCTCTAAGTCCCATCCTTCTTCTGTAAAAGTACAATCTTGCTCCCACAAGGCAAGGAACTTGGTCGGATGTGCCCTTTTTGCATCAATTCCTAGATTTTCCACTTGGTCTCTTCATTTTCCAGAATGGAGCGATGATATATCAGTCTGTTGTGTAGAGGGGCTTCGGGAGTCAAGTCGATTGAATGATTAACTTGACAGTGCAAGGCTACCCTATGGGTGAGGAGAAGATGTTCTTGCATTCTTCCATGACTGTATCCACCTCCATCTGCTACATGGAGGAACCCTTCCCGGGAGCCATGGATATGGCTACGATCTTCCCCTTACTTTGAGAGAAAATCAGAAAGAAAAAAATTTCTGAGTCTAAGAGATGATCTTACTGCATTTCTTGGTAGATATCAAAGAGATGGTGATAGGAAGGGCTACCTCCAGTATCCCATATAACTTATTACCCAAAGAAATAATAACAGTGTGAGTTTTAGACTCATATACAACATGCTGCATCCACAAGTATTGTTGTCCTAATAATACATCACAAACTTCAAGAGGAGAAACATCACCCAATACCTCATCTGTGAAGGGATTGGTGTTGTAGGGAAGGCGACACTGCTGGCTGATGCGAAGATCTCATCCTTGGTGAAGCCACTTGGTGGTGTATTGTTACAGATGTGTTGTAGTGAGTAGGCCCAACCGCTTCATGACCTCTGCTGAAATGAGGTTCTTTTGTCTTCCGCTATCAACAATGAACTGCAATAGAGAACCCCTCACCCACTTCTAGGAGTGGAAGATGCATTCCCCCTCCTCTAGATCTTAAGGCTAAATCTTCTAGATCTTGGTGGTGGCTACAATGGTACTAAGCTCCGCATCGATGATCTGCTTCCCTTTATCATCCCATTTGTAGGGTTCTAACTCAGAGTCGGAACATGTGCCTAATTTGGAAGCCTTCAACTCGACCACCAATGACTACTTGGCGTGACACTCTCTTGTGTTGTGAGTGGAGCTGCTATGGAACTCACACTACTTTCATGTGTCCTTATTTATCTTTGAGGTGTAGTTCTTTGCTTGCAGCTTGATGGTTTATCCTGAGTCACTTTGCCTTGGCTTTTTCCTTTACCTTGCGGTTTGGGGGCACCTATCCCTTGCTTCAGATTCACAGATCCAAAGTCTCATTTTTTATGTTTAAATTTCTACTCAACCTTGACAGCATATCGGTACAACGTGTTGAGTGAGGAGATTTACAGGAAATCCATCTCGTCTTGGATGTACCTGTGTAGACTACCGCTGTACTTGAGTACAAAGTGTTGCTCAGAATACTTAATACGCAACTTCATGTGAAGGGTATGAAAAAGATTGGTAAACTCTAACATGTCTTGGTCCCTTTCGTACTACATCATGGTCCACTTTATGTATTTATCCTTATAGCTCCTGACAACATAGTATGGCTCCTTGATGGCATCCGAGAAAGAATTTCAAGTGGGTGTGGATAAAAATAGTAAGGGTGTACTTTGTCCTTCTTCTCACAGTAGCTTTCCCACCAGTTCTTGACGTGGGGGCCAACTTTGAGAAGTGAAAAAGTAATCTTTTCCCAGATGGAAAAATCATGAACAAAAAATATCTTTCTAGCATATTTAACCATTTATCTACGACGTCTGCATCTATCTGACTTTCAAATATGGGTATGTCAAAGTTAACTTGTATCTTGAAGGGTGTGGCACTTCCAGAGTGGCTGTTAGAAGGAGATATGTCACCCTTGGGTAGCCACTGAAGGATTTGGGAAAAGTTGTTTATCATCGCATTCCTCTGTCGCTTGAGGGCTTCTTGGAGAAATATTTTGAAAGGATCTCTTAGCCCCTCATCTTTATTCTCTTTCACCATGGGAACCATCAAGGTTTGCGAAGTTGGTTTTGCAAAGGTTCGACCAATTCGAGCCGTAACTCCTTATATCCTGATCTTATTAGGGACATGCAAAGAAAAACCAAGAAATATCAGACCGCTTTAATACCATTGATCTGAACTTAAACATAAACGAAACAAATTACAAATATAGCCATAAATACATATATGCAACATAAAGAACACTTCATTTCATTAATATCAAATACTGAAATAAGCTTACAAACAAAATGGGAATAAACTAGCTTAGGCGATGGTAACTTATCTCTGAGAAGAGTTGTTGTGGTTACAGGCGTTTGAATTGTGTTACATTGAGGCTTGAAGGCATATTTATTATTAAGAAACAATGGAAAACCCTAAACATCCAAAAACCTTCATTCTTCATTAGAGTGTATTTTCTTGATCCTTCGTGTTTTTATGTATTTTATCATCCTATTCGTTTTTAACTCCTTTTAGTATTTTTGTTATTTGTTTAATGAGCCTCAACCCCATATTTTATTGTTGACTCTGATTTATTTAATGATTATATATAGATATATATATATATATATATATATATATATATATATATATATATATATAAATTTTATTTTTTTCCATTAATTATTTTTAATTTAGTTTATTTTATTTATTAAATGATCTTTTCCATTAGGGTTTGACTCTCTTTTTAGAATTTTTTACTTCTTCTCCTTATTTAGAGTTTGACTTTGATCTTTTTTTATTTTATTTTTAATTTTTTAAATTAATTTAAATGTTATTTTTCAAAAATATTTGTTTAATATAGGAATTACTAATTAATATTTGTTTTTAATAAATTAATGAATTAATATCATAATTTAAATATTACTTTTCAACTAGCCCTTTAATATAGCCTACCTTTATTAATATTTTTTTAATAAAATAATACACTAATATCATTATTTAAATATTATTTTTCAAAAACTAGTAGTTTAATATATCTGTGACTTAATAATAATTGTTTTTAATATATTAATAAATTAATATCATAATTTAAATATTATTGTTCAAATATAGGGGTTACTTGAAATTATGTCTCTACATTGCTCTCTATTTAAACCTTTGTCATGTTGTACCTCTTTCATCTGGCCGTGATGATGAACCACCTACTGAAAGACTTTTTTAAATTCATTATGGATCACAGGAGCCTAAATACAAAAATTACCTCAATTTTATTTTATTACTACTTTTATTATATTTTTATGTGATTCCACCTAATCAAAATATTTTGATAACATAACATTACAATAATACAATATATCTTCTAAATATTATGGAAAGCACCTCTAGCACGATAATTTTAAATATATTTCCAAATTATATAGTTTTCTACATTATTAATGCTGAATACAAAATAATAATCAAAATTATCTAAAACCATTTCAATAAATAAAAAAATTCAGCAACCAAAACCTTAGAAATTAAAACATATTAAAAAAACACACACGTTGCTGATTTTATTTTATTAATTAATCATATTTTTTAAATATATCTTCACTTTTATTTTTCTATATTATTAACCCTAAATACACCGCAAGTCCAAACAAATATAAGACACCATTTCAATTTGCTGCATGTCCCCAAATTTTTCTATATTTTCAAATTATTATAATACACACCAAGTGCTATGTTAAATTAATGTACAACTGATGTAATAATGTTTTACGTATTGAATATTTAATTCCAAATTTCCATTCACAAACGCAGAAACAAATTTCGAAAACCTTTTACTCTTAAATATTAATACTTGTTCATTGCATTTCTGAAATTATTTTCAGACATTGGCATTAGTTGATCTTTATCTTAAATATTACATTCCTTGTATTAAATATTAGCTCTCACCAATGACACATTCTGCAAATTATTAATAATTTACCCCAGGTTATCCTGTCATTATAGTAACAATGCCAAGGAATTTTAATTAATGTTTTACTATGATTTTTAGTACTAGTTATATATTTTTTTTTAAGGCAACTCATATTGAACAGTGCTTTCAGCTAAGCAGGACAGAATAAAATTATTGACAGCTCTAGGGAAGGGTACCCAAAAAGATTTTGGAGAATTGAACTAAAAGAGGACCAAAAACTTGGCAAAAGATTCAACCAATTCAACTACCATGAAACTTATCCCTATTTAGTTTTATCTTTTTTTAATTTAATAAAGTCAAAAAGTTCAAATAATATAATATAGCAATAACAAAAAAGTCAAACCTCTCTTTTATACTGACTAGAGCAACGCGTTTTTTATGACTTCCTGTGAAAGGGTTTCTAACGGGACTGCCACAGCCCGTCAAGAGGGCTTCAGCACGTCTCAGAAGTGGCCAGTCAAATTTAAATATATATATAAAAAAAATTTAATATTGATTTAGAAATAAACATAAAAATAAATTAGGAAATATTTTCAACTTTTAGTTGACTTAGAGTTAAGTTGAATTAAAGATTTGTCACTGAATTGAATTAGATATTTTTAACTATTTTCCTTTCATTTCTCCAAAACTAATACACCAAATTTACCATCAAGCTAATTTACCATCAAGCTAACTGAAACAACTTTTCTTACTACTTATCCAGGGAACACCTTCAATTCCCTTTGACTTACAGTGATCTTGTGCACAACCTAACCCTTCACTAAATGTTCTATTCTTTCTACAAATTTATTTAAATAATGATCTTCTGCACAACCTAGCCTTTCACTAAATGCTTTGTTCACACATTAAATTTCTCCAAGTGTGTGATGATACAATATCATATTTATGTTTGTAGTACTTTATCTAGGTGAGTTCTTTGTCCTTTTCCTAGCATATTTTAAAGTGAATTTTTGGTTAAGTAGGCTTAGAAATTGACATAATAATAATCTAACTTGTTTTTGAAAAAGCTAAATCTATTTGTACATTCAAAACTATAATTTAAATGACAAAAAATCCGCATCTCATCAAGAATATAATCATGTTAATTCCAAAAATAAACATGAAAATTACCTAGTGTTTGTGTTTTATTCACACATTACATCAAAATCCTTACAACTTCTAGATTAAGCTAATCCCATATCCATGAACCTTCTCCAACTAATCAAAAGGTAATTTCATATATCTTATATAATACAAGGTGAAAGCTTTTCTCAACATATAGGGGAGAATCTCTTTTTCGCTTTGTTTTCTTACTTTATCAATTTTTTTAAATCTCTCCAACTAATCATAGGGTAATTTCCTATACCTTGTATAATAAGGTCACAACTTTTCTCAACTTAAAGGAGGTAATCTCTTTTGCCCTTTCTTTTTTTACTTTATCAATTTTTTTTAATCTCTTAGTTTGTTGCTTTTATTTTGAGTCAATGCCTCTAATATCATTATTCTAGTGATCGGATACTGAGATTTTGAATGTGGCCACACCTCCATTATTCATATCATAGTAATAGTAATTGAGATAGTGATAGTGATTTGAAATTTTGAATGTGCCATATCTTCGTTATTCATATAATACTAATAGTAATTGAGATATTTAGTGTGCGCAAAAAACATACTATAATAATGGATTAATAATGGATTGTGATTGTTGAAATTTCATAGTTTCTTTAGCGTTTTTATTATTATTTTATTTTAGGATTTTATAGTTTACATTTATTTTATTTTATTTCAAATATATTTAGTTTAGTTTAATTTTCATCACAATAATTAATTTAATTTATAACGTTGAATAAAAGTCCATTAACATTATTGAATGGGTGATTATAAAGAAATTACTGACAAAATCCATTATGAATACATCAACTTTCATTCAATTTACTAGCTGGATCTCATTAAAATCATAGAGAATTAATTTCAGAAGCATTAAATACATGTGTAGATACCAAGCACACTATTGAATTGGTGAGTTATAAAGAAATTATCCACAAATCCATTAAGTTTCATTCAATTTACAATAGTCAAAATCCAATAAAATTGCAGAGAATTGATTTGAGAAGTACTAAACACAAAGAAATAATGATAAAATTTAATTGAATATGAAATATAAAAATAATATATGTAAATTTCAAAGCTTTTCATTATAGAAATTTCATATAAATATATGCCTTTTTATTATAGAAAAGTCGCATAAATATATGTCCTTTTGATGGGACAAGCCCTTATCACTTACGTCATACAATTAATGTGTGATTGCATGGACAATTTTATGGTTGATTGGTTTTACGCCGCAGTACTAGTGAGTTAATGTTGTGAGGACAAATGTCTTGTCCATGGGTTTCACTTCTCTCACCTCTACACTATGCCAAAGAAACCCTATATTTTTTCATTTGGTCGTTGTTTCGGTGCTCTACTGCTCCGTTGAGGAGAGGTCTCTGTATTTGGTTTCTGTCCATTCGGCCTTGGTTACAATTGTGGTTCCTGTAGGTGTGGGTCTTAGTTGTATGTTGGTCTCTTCATTTTCGCAGTTGTAAGGCTCAGCTATGGCTGCGATGCTCCACAATTTATCAATCATGTGTATTGATTCAAAGATCGGCTTCGTGGGTAGGAAACCCTCAACTTCTGCAAGGTACTCCGCCTGTCTATGGGTCTTGTGTTGGCCACATACCTTATGGTTCTGCAAGTGCTACTTTGGCTATACTCCTGGGTTGCCTCGACTCTGTAAATTTGTTTATCGTTATGTGGTTTCGATTATGCTTTTCATTTCAAGCTTTTTGCCTCGCTATTTGACTGTAATCTTGGCGATTTGTTGCAAGTCATGGTTGTGGGGTGGCTCGACTCTTAGCTTTCGTCTGGCATTCGAACAAAGGTAAGATCTCCTTCCATGCTTTATAGTTCTGCTTCATTTTCTATTGTTATTAATTCTTCTTTCTCCTTGTGAGTAGTGGGTGCTTTGGCGACTTTGACCTGGGTCCAACTTCCTCCCTCCATTTGCAAGGGTTCGGCTCTCCTTAAATTCTTGGCACTATCTTCAATTTCTTTTCATGGCTCTGTTACTTGGATTGTGATGGCCTTGTTTGGTGGCCACTGTAGGTGAATGGTTGGGCTAACCGGTTGCTGGTCTCTTGCTCTGACACCTATGCTCTTGTATCGTGTAGGGTTGTGCCTTGTCGTTTCTTTGTCTATCTATTTCGAAGCATTTGCTACTAGTAGTCTTCTATTGTCAAGGGTTGTGGCTTCGGCCTCACTTTTTCATGGTCTTGTGTATTTATGCCTACGAGCTGTTAACTTATGAAACTGTATTTATGTAAGCTCTATGGTGAACTCGTAGTTGTATTTGGCACTCTTATGGAGGACCTTTGTTTCGTAGCTTGTCTGTGTCTTTATAATTGTATCTTGGACTGTAAATTTTTGATATCTATATATATACACAGAGATTTTGGAAGGGAAGTAATCAATTTGACTGATATGAGTTTGTTAGTACCTGTAGATGCTTGTTTCTTCCTTTGATAGTAATTATTCCTGTCTCTTCTGCAAACCCTCTTTGTTGATTTGTTGAACTTGACTACATTTTCTTCTTGCCTCTGTGATAATTTCTCTCTTTGTGTCACTGTTATGAAATGGATAAATGAACTTAATTAAGTTTGGAAGAAAATAACTTTAGGCTGCAATATATGGATTTAGACTTTCTTGTTTTTCAAAATGATTGCGTGCTTCTTTTTATTCAGTACTACGATGGATGATTACAATGGATTTTTCCTTCCTTATTAAAGATCATTGTATAGTTTTTTAAACTGTCAGTAGTTACATTTTAGTTATTCATCGATAACTGTTCATCTTTGTCTGTATTCTAAAGTTAATTTGTAACAATAAATTAAAATAAAAAGAATAGTAAATAAAAATAAACAGTAAATAAGTATTCTAATTGGAACTTAGAAAACTAACTGAAACTCCTTCCAGTCTGCAAAGACAAACACTCCAGCCATGACCTCCCTTAGCTGGATGCTCCTGCATCACCTTTTAATTAAAATTAAAAGAATCCCTTCAAATTTGATCACTATGGAGTAAAAATAATAAGTAGGAGCTTTGGAAGAACCAAAATAAACACTTGAGCTTGTCAGAGCTGATATTCTCCATTACAAGAACTTACAGTTGTCTGAAGTGCATTTGACTTGGCTATCACTATGAGCAAGGACCTAATTAATTCATACCCAATACATAATAATTCCAAATCCATCCATTCCAATAACAATTTAGTTGGAGCCTCCAACAATATTGCTAAGTTGGCAGATTTTGTTAAGTAGGGTTAGAAATTGACATAATTATAATTTAACCCTTTAAATCTGAGCGATAGAGTTTTTTCAATAAACTAAATCTATTTGTATATTAAAAAGTATAATTTAAATGACAGAATATCACATCTCATCAAGAATATAATCATGCTAATTCTGAAAAAAAAAATGGAAATTACCTAGCCTTTGTGTTTTATTCACACATTACATCAAAATATTTACACCTTCTAGATTAAGCTAATCCCATCTCCATGAACCTTCTCCAACTAACCATAAGGTAATTTCATATATCTTGTATAATACAAGGTCACAACTTTTCTCAACTTAGAGGAGATAATCTCTTTTGCGCTTTGTTTTTTAACTTTATCATTTTTTTTTAATCTCTACAACTAATCATAGGGTAGTTTCCTATACCTTATATAATACAAGGTCAACGATTTTCTCAACTTATGGGAGGTAATTTCTTTTGCCTTATATTTTTTTACTTTATCAATTTCTTTTATATTTTTTTACTTCATCAAATTTTTAATCTCTTAGTTTGTTTCTTTTATTTTGAGTCAATGCCTCTAATACATGATCATGATTGAGATTTTGAATGTCCTCTTGATTGAGATTTTGAATGTCCCCATACCTCAGTTATTCATATAATAGTAATAGTAATTGAGATATTGAGCATGTAACAAGACATATTCTAATGATGGATTGTGATTGTGGAAATTTCATGGTTTTTCAGTGTTTTTACTATTATTTTATTTTATGATTTTATAGTTTACATTTATTGTATTTTATTTTATTACAAGTATATTTAGTTTAGTTTAATTTTCATGTAATAACATAATAATTAAATATTTTATATTAATTTATAATATTGAATAAAAGTCCATTAACATTATTGAATGGGTAACTATGAAGAAGTTATTGACAAAATCCATTACGAATCCATCCACTCACTTTGATTCATTTTACCATAGCCAAAAACCTTTACCATAGCCGGAAATCATTAAAATCACAGAGAATTGATTTCAGAAATATTAAATAAATGTATAAATACCAAATACAGTATTAAATTGTCATGTTATAAAAAATTATCCACCAATCCATTAAGTTTCATTCAATTTACAATAATCAAAATCTAATAAAATTACAATAGATGTGAGAAGTACTAAACACAAAGAAACAATGATCAAATTTAATTGAATACGAAATATAGAAATAATAAATGTAATGTAATGTTCGTATAACTAAGTCTTACTATGTCTTTTTATTATAGAAAGATCGTATAAATATATGTCCTCTTAATTGAAATTAAAAAAGTTTTCAAATTTGATCACTGTGGAGTAAAAATATGATGTCGGAGCTTTGGAAGAAGCGAAATAAACGCTTAACCTGGTCAGAGCTGAGATTACAGTTGTCCGAAATTGCCAGGGTACATTTGACTGGGCTATCACTGTGAGCAAGGACCTCCTAATTAATTCATAGCCAATATATAATTATTGGAAATCCATCCATTCCAATCACACTGTCATTGGGGCCTCCAACATTTGACTCGGCTATCACTGTGAGCATGGACCTCCTAATTGATTCATACCCAATATATAATTTTTCGAAATCTATCCATTCGAAACTGTCATGGGGCCTCAACAATATTGCTAAGTTGGCGGTGTGCTGAGTAAGTAGGTTTAGAAATTGATATAATTATAATTTAATTGGTTAAATTTAAGTGATAAAGTTTTTTAATAAGTTAAATTTATTTGTATATTTAAAAATATAATTTAAATAAAAAAATATCACATATTTTATTAAAAATATAATTATGTTAATTCTGAAAAAAACATGAAAATTATTTAGTCTTTGTGTTTTATTTACACATTACATCAGAATCCTTACACTTTCTAGATTAAGCTAATTCCATATCCATGAATCTTCTCCAACTAATCATAAGGTAATTTCATATATTTTGTATAATACAATGTCAAAGCTTTTCTCAACTTATAGGAGAGAATCTCTTTTGCCTTTATTTTTTTTACTTCATCAATTTTTTTTAATCTCTCCAACCAATCATAGGGTAAATTCATATACCTTGTATAATACAAGGTCAAAGCTTTTCTCAACTTATAAGAGGTAATCTCTTTTGCCCTTTCTTTTTTACTTTATCAATTTTTTCTAATCTCCTACTTTATTGCTTTTATTTTGAGTCAATGCCTCTAATATCATTAATCTAGTTTTTCGGATAGTGATCGTGATTGAAATTTTGAATGTGACCATACCTTCTTTATTCATAAAATAGTACTAGTAATTGAGATATTGAGCGTGTAAAAAAAACATACTATAATAATGGATTATGATGGTTGAAATTTCATGGTTTTTTAGTGTTTTTATTAATAATTTATTTTATGATTTTTAGTTTACATTTACTTTATTCTATTTCAAGTATATTTAGTCTAGTCTAGTTTAATTTTCATTTAATAATATAATAATTAAATATTTTATATTAATTTATAACGTTGAATAAAAGTCCATTGACATTATTGAATGGGTGATTATAAAGAAATTATTGACAAATTCCCTTATAAATTCATCAACTTTCATTTAATTTACCATAGCCAGAATCTTTTACCATAGCCGAATATCATTAAAATCAAAGAAAATTGATTTCAGCAGTATTAAATACATGTGCAGCTACCAAGCACACTATTGAATTGACCAATTATAAATAAAATATCCACAAATCTATTAAGTTTCATTCAATCTACAATAGTCAAAATCCAATAAAATTGCAGAGAATTGATTTGATAAATACTAAACACAAAGAAACAATGATTAAATTTAATTGAATATAAAATGTAGAAATAATATATGTAATTTTTTAAAAACTTTTTATTATAGAAAATTCAAATAAATATATGTCTTTTTATTATAGAAAGGTAGCATAAATATATGCCCTTTTAATTGAAATTAAAAGAAGCTCTTCAAATTTGATCACTCTGGTGTAAAACTATGATGTGGGAGCTTTAGAAGAAGTGAAATAAATGCTTGACCGTGTGAGAGTTGATATTCTTCATCACCAGAGTTTACAGTTGTTCAAAAGGGTGCATTTGACATGGTTCATTGGGGTCTCCAACAATATTGTTAAGTTGGTGGTGTCAGATCTTGTTGTGTAAGTAGGGTTAGAAATTCATATAATTATAATATTATTTGTTCTTCAATAAGTTAAATATATTTGTATATTCATAAATATAATTTAAAAGACAAAACATCACTATCTTATCAAGAATATAATCATGTTAATTCCAAAAAAGAATGAAAATTACTTAGCCTTTGTGTTTTATTCACACATTACATCAAAATCTTTACACCTTCTATATTAAGCTAATCCCATATCCATGTACCTTCTCCCTCCAACTAATATGAGGTAATTTCATATATGTTGTATAATACAAGGTCAAAGTTTTTCTCAACTTATAAGAGAATTTCTTTTGCCCTCTATTTCTTAATTTTATCATTTTTTTAATCTATACCTTGTATGATACAAAGTCAAAACTTTTCTCAACTTATAGGAGGTACTCTCTTTTGCCCTTTCTTTTTTTACTTTATCAATTTTTTTTTTTAATCTCTTAGTTTGTTGCTTTTATTTTGAGTCAATGTCTCTAATATCAATATTCCAGTGATCAGATAGTGATTGTGTTTGAGATTTTGAATGTGGCCATACCTCTGTTATTCATATAATAGTAATAGTAATTGAGATATTTAGTGTGTAAAAAAAAAAATTATCATAATGGATTGTGATTGTTCAAATTTCATGGTTTTTTAGTGTTTTTATTATTATTTTATTTTATGATTTTATAGTTTACATTTATTCTATTTTATTTCAAGTTTACTTAGTTTATTTTAATTTTCATGTAATAACATAATAATTAAATATTTTATATTAATTTATAACATTGAATAAAAGTCCATTGACATTATTGAATGGGTGATTATAAAGAAATTACTGACAAAATCCATTATGAATCCATCAACTTTTATTCAATTTACCTTAGTCATAATCCCTTACCATAGCCCAAAATCATTAAAATCACGGAGAATTGATTTCAGAAGTATTAAATACATGTGCAGGTACCAAGCACACTATTGAATTGACCAATTATAATGAAATTAGCCACAAATCCATTAAGTTTCATTCAATTTTTAATATTCAAAATCCAATAAAATTACACAGAATTGATTTGAGAAGTACTAAACACAAAGAGATAATGATCAAATTTAATTGAATATAAAATGTAAAGATAATATATAATATTTTTAAAGCTTTTCATTATAGATAGTTCACAAAAATATGTCTTTTTCTTATAGAAATGTCGCATAAATATATGTATTTTTAATTGAAATTAAAAGAAGCTCTTCAATTTGATCACTGTTGAGTAAAAATATGATGTGGAATAAACGCTTGAGCTTGTTAGATATTCTCTATTACAAGAGCTTACAGTTGGTTGAAGTTGCCATGATGCATTTGACTTGTCTATCACTATAAGGACCTCCTAATTAATTCATACCCAATACATAATTATTCGAAATCCATCCATTTCAATCACAATGTCATAAGGGCTTCCAACAATATTGTTACGTTGGCCTCGGTAAGTAAGGTTAGAAATTGACATAGTTATAATTTAACTTTTTAAATCTAAGGGATCGAATTTTTCAATAAGCTAAATTTATTTGTACATTCAAAATATAATTTAAATGACAAAACATTAACATCTCATCAAGAAAATAATCATGTTAATTCCTAAAAAAAAAAGTGAAAATTCTCTAACCTTTGTATTTTATTCACACGGTACATCAAAATCATTACACCTTCTAAATCATTACACCTTCTAGATTAATCTAATCCCATATCCATGAACCTTCTCCAAGTAATCATAAGGTATTTTCATCTATCTTGTATAATATAAAGTCAAAGCTTATAAGAGAGAATCTTTTTTTGCCTTTTGTTTTTTTACTTTATCAATTTTTTTTAATCTCTCCAACTAATCACAAGGTAATTTCCTATACCTTGTATAATACAAGGTCAAAGCTTTTTTGAACTTATAGGAGGTAACCTTTTTTGCCCTTTTTTTTTTTTACTTTATCAAATTTTCTTAATCTCCTAATTTGTTGCTTTTACTTTGAGTCAATGCCTCTAATATCATTATTCTAGTTATCAGATAGTGATTGTGATTGAGATTTTGAATGTGACCATACCTCCGTTATTCGTATAATAGTAATAGTAATTGAGACATTGAGGATGTAAAAAAAAATACTATAATAATGGATTATGATTGTTGAAATTTAATGGTTTTTTTAGTTTTTTTATTGTTATTGTTATTTTATAATTTTTATAGTTTACATTTATTTTATTTCATTTCAAATATATTTAGTTTAATTTAATTTTCATGTAATAACATAATAATTAAATATTTTATATTAATTTATAATATTGAATAAAATCTATCCGTGATTATAAAAAAATTAGTAACAAAATCCATTATGAATCCATCAATTTTTATTCAATTTATTATATCCAAAACCCTTTACTATAATCTAAAATCATTAAAATCATAAAACACACTAATTAGTAAATTATAAAAAAAAATTTCACTAATTCATTAATTTTCATTCCATTTACCATAGTCAAAATCCAATAAAATTTAGAGAGAATTAATTTGGAAAGTACTAAACACAAACCAACACTGATCCAACTTAATTGAATATGAAATGCAAAAATAATATATGTAATTTTTTTAAAGTTATTTCATTATAAAAAGTTCACATGAATATATTTCCTTCTAATTAAAATAAAGATAAGCTCTTCAAATTTGATCACTGTTGAGTAAAAAATATATGATGTAGGAGCTTTGGAAGAAGGGAAATAAACGCTTGCGCTTGTCAGACTGATATTCTCCATTACAAGAGATTACAGTTGTCCGAAGTTGCCATGGTGCATTTGACTTGGCTGTCACTGTGAGCAAGGACCCGCTATCACTGTGAGCAAGGACCTCCTAATTACTTCATACCGAACACATAATTATTCTAAATCCATCCATTCCAATCACAATGTCATTGGAGCTAAGTTGGCGGTGTCAGATCTTGCTGTGTAACGCTCATTGAACAACCCTGTCAAATCATATATGTAAGCAGGGCCGAGGATATCACTCTGAGTTTGAATGGCTTATAATTACGCTTACAGATGACCGACTAAAATTGAAAAATTACGTGGCACGTTGGTACAGTGTCAGTATTTTGCATAACTTTTTTTTAAAAAGCTCTGCCATGCCACACTATTGCAAGCTTTATTTACTATGGTATTAGATATAAATGTGTGGGGGCTTATACTCACTATTAAATTGAAACAAGTGCATTATTTAGTTCTGATTATATATTGCCTCAGTGCATTGATAGCGTATATATTTACCTCAGTACATTTATGGCTGGACAACATAGTAGATAAAACTTTACTAAATGTATCATGTGAATACGGCCCAAAGTATGATTCGAGATGCAGATGACCGACTAAAGATGATAGTATTCTTAAAGTTTGATTAAATATGTATGTTAATACCCGGGCATCAGGTTGAATATTTCTATGCCCAATATCTATTTTTAAAGTTGTGATTAAATATGCATGTTAATACCTGCCATAATGTTGAATATTAAAATGTCCAATATTATTTTTATTAGATATTTATGTTAATATCTTGCCATTGCCATTTATTGAAGGCCCTGTAATTTTTATTAATCCACCTCGTGCATATTGAAATTTTACGATCTATGTTAATTCAAATTAATCATATTGAAAATTTACGATCTATTTATATTTATAAATTGTATCAAAAAGTCTTTTTTTGGAAAGGAAACCTAAAAGAAACACTTAATAGGATTTTTTAATATATAGTTTTTATTAGTGAATATATGTATTTTTTAAATACATGTAATTAATATAGTTATATTAGTAAATATGTTTGGTATAAGTTGGTGCTTGTTTATATGAATATTTATTTTATTTAATCAATTTAAATAAAAGGAACAATAGGGTATGGAATGACTTATGAGGATACCATGTCCAAACAACCATAAATCACTTCATATGATACTTGTTTATATGACTATTTCCTTTATTTAATCAATTTAAATAAAAAGAAAAATGGGGCATGGAAATAAATCTCAGCTTTTGGTTGGTGTGTTTTAGTATGAATATTTCAAAATATTCCATGGCTGTTAAATCTCTCCCATCCACCAAATAATTATTCATACTTACATTAACTTTTGGTTGGTGTGCTTTAGTATGAATATTCCAAAATATTCCATGGAGGTTAAATCCCTCTCAGCTAGCAAATAATTATTCATAATTACATTAACTTTTGGTTGGCATGTTTTACTATGAATATTACAAAATATTTCATGGAGGTTCAATCCCTACCATCCACCAAATAACTATTCATAAATACATTAATACAATAGAAAGACTATTCCAAAATTATATGTGTATGGACTTAATTAAATCATTTATTATTTAATGAATTTAAATAAAAAGAAAAATGGGGCAAGGAATGACTTATGAGGACACCATGTCCAAAAAATCATAAATCACTTCATATGATGCTTGTTTATAAAAATGAAGCATGGAATGACTTATGAGGACACCATGTCCAAAACACCATAAATCACTTCATATGATGCTTGTTTATATGACTATGCCTTTTATTTAATTAATTTAAATAGAAAATAAATGGGGCATGGAATGACTTATGAGGACACCATGTCCAAAAAGCCATAAGTCACTTCATCTCATGTTGTTTATATGACTATTTCTTTTATTTAATTGATTTAAATAAAAAGAAAAATGAAGCATGGAATGACTTTTGAAGACACCATGTGCAAAAAAACCATAAATCACTTCATATGACTATTTCTTTTATTCAATCAATTTAATTGAAAAGAAAAAGAGGGCATGGAATGACTTTTGAGGACACCATGTCCAAAAAACCATAAATCAGTTCATATGATCCTTGTTTATATGACTATTTCTTTTATTTAATCAATTTAAATGAAAATAAAAACAAGGCATGGAATGACTTATGAGGACACCATGTCCAAACAACCATAAATCACTTCATATGATCCTTGTTTATATGAGTATTTCTTTTATTTAATAAATTTAAATAAAAAGAAAAATGGGGCATGGAATGACTTATGAGGAAACCATGTCCAAAAAACCATAAATCACTTCATATGGTGCTTGTTTATATGACTATTTATTTTATTTAATCAATTTAAATTAAAAGAAAAACAAGTCATGGAATGACTTATGAGGACACCATGTCCAAACAACAATAAATCACTTCATATGATGCTTGTTTATATGACTATTTCTTTTATTTAATCAATTTAAATAAAAAGAAAAATGGGGCATGGAAATAAATCTCAGCTTTTGGTTGGTGTGTTTTAGTATGAATATTCCAAAATATTCACTGGAGGTTAAATCTCTCCCATCCACCAAATAATTATTCATACTTACATTAACTTTTGGTTGGTGTGCTTTAGTATGAATATTCCAAAATATTCCATGCAAGTTAAATCCCTCTCATCCAGCAAATAATTATTAATAAGTACATTAACTTTTGGTTGGTATGTTTTACTATGAATATTACAAAATATTTCAGGGAGGTTCAATCCCTACCATCCACCAAATAACTATTCATAAATACATTAATATAATAGAAAGATTATTCCAAAATATATGCGTATGGACTTAATTAAATAATTTATTATTTAATGAATTTAAATAAAAGAAAAATGGGGCAAGGAATGACTTATGAGGACACCATGTCCAAAAAATCATAAATCACTTCATATGGTGCTTGTTTATAAAAATGAAGCATGGAATGACTTATGAGGACACCATATCCAAAACACCATAAATTACTTCATATGATGCTTGTTTATATGACTATTCCTTTTATTTAATCAATTTAAATAGAAAAAAATGGGGCATGGAATGACTTATGAGGACTCCATGTCCAAAAAGCCATAAGTCACTTCATATGATGCTTGTTTATATGGCTATTTATTTTATTTAATTGATTTAAATAAAATGAAAAATGAAGCATGGAATGACTTTTGAGGACACCATGTGAAAAAGACCATAAATCACTTCATATGACTATTTCTTTTATTTAGTCAATTTAATTGAAAAGAAAAAGAGGGCATGGAATGACTTTTGAGGACACCATGTCCAAAAAACCGTAAATCACTTCATATGACGCTTGTTTATATGACTATTTATTTTAATTAATCAATTTAATTGAAAAGAAAAAGAGAGCATGGAGTGACTTATGAGGATACCATGTCCAAACAACAAGAAATCACTTCATATGGTGCTTGTTTATATGACTATTTCTTTTATTTAATCAATTTAAATGAAAAGAAAAACAGAGCATGGACTTTTGAGGACACCATGTCCAAACAACGATAAATCACTCCATATGATGCTTGTTTATATGACTATTGATTTTATTTAATAAATTTAAATAAAAAGAAAAATGGGGCATGGAATGACTTATGAGGACACCATGTCCAAAAAACCATAAATCACTTCATATGGTGCTTGTTTATATGACTATTTATTTTATTTAATCAATTTAAATTAAAAGAAAAATAGGGCATGGAATGACTTATGAGGACATCATGTGCAAACAACCATAAATCACTTCATATGATGCTTGTTTATATGACTATTTATTTTATTTAATCAATTTAAATAAAAAGAAAAACAGGGCATGTAATGACTTATGAGGACACCATGTCCAAGAAACCATAAGTCACTTCATATGATGCTTGTTCATATGACTAATTCTTTTATTTAATCAATTTAAATAAAAAGAAAAATGCGGTATGGAAATAAATCTCAGCTTTTGGTTGGTGTGTTTTAGTATGAATATTTTAATATATTCCATGGAGGTTAAATCTCTCCCATCCACCAAATAATTATTCATACTTACATTAACTTTTGGTTGGTGTGTTTTAGTATGAATATTCCAAAATATTCCATGTAGGTTAAATCCCTCTCATCCAGCAAATAATTATTCATAATTACATTAACTTTTGGTTGGTATGTTTTACTTTGAATATTACAAAATATTTCATGGAGGTTCAATCCCTACCATCCACCAAATAACTATTCATAAATACATTAATATAATAGAAAGGCTATTCCAAAATATATGTGTATGGACTTAATTAAATGATTTATTATTTAATGGATTTAAAAAAAAAGAAAAATGGGGTATGGAATGACTTATGAGGACATCATGTCCAAAAAATCATAAATCACTTCATATGATCCTTGTTTATAAAAATGAAACATGGAATGACTAATGAGGACACCATGTCCAAAAAACCATAAATCACTTCATATGATGCTTGTTTATATGACTATTCCTTTTATTTAATCAATTTAAATAGAAACAAAATGGGGCATGGAATGACTTATGAGGAAACCATGTCCAAAAAGCCACAAATCACTTCATATGATGCTTGTTTACATGACTATTACTTTTATTTAATCAATTCAAATAAAAAGAAAAACAGTGCATGGAATGACTTATGAGTACACCATCTCCAAACAACCATAAATCACTTCATATGATACTTGTTTATATGACTATTTATTTTATTTAATCAATTTAAATAAAAAGAAAAACGGGGCATGGAATGACTTATGAGGACACAATGTCCAAAAAACCATAAATGACTTCATATGATCCCTGTTTATATGACTATTTCTTTTATTTAATCAATTTAAATAAAAAGAAAAATAGGGCATGCAATGACTTATGAGGACACCATGCCCAAAAAACCATAAGTGACTTCATATGATGCTTGTTTATATGACTTTTTCTTTTATTTAATTGATTTAAATAAAAAGAAAAATGAAGCATGGAATGACTTTTGAGGACACCATATGCAAAAGGCCATAAATCACTTCATATGACTATTTCTTTTATTTAATCAATTTAATTGAAAAGAAAAAGAGTGCATGGAATGAATTTTGAGGACACCATGTCCAAAAAACCATAAATCACTTCATATGCCGCTTGTTTATATGACTATTTATTTTAATTAATTAATTTAATTCAAAAGAAAAAGAGGTCATGGAATGACTTATGAGGATACCACGTCCAAACAACCAGAAATCACTTCATATGATGCTTGTTTATATGACTATTTCTTTTATTTAATCAATTTAAATGAAAAGAAAAACAGGGCATGTAATGACTTATGAGGACACCATGTCCAAATAACCATAAATCACTTCATATAAAGCTTGTTTATATGACTATATCTTTTATTTAATAAATTTAAATAAAAATAAAAATGGGGCATTGAATGGCTTATGAGGACACCATGTCCAAAAAACCATAAATCACTTCATATGGTGCTTCTTTATATGACTATTTATTTTATTTAATCAATTCAAATAAAAAGAAAAATAGGACAGGAATGGCTTATGAGGACACCATGTCCAAACAGCCATAAATCACTTCATATGATGCTTTTTTATATGACTATTTATTTTATTTAATCAATTTAAATAAAAAGAAAAACGGGGCATGTAATGACTTATGAGGACACCATGTCCAAGAAACCATAAATCACTTCATATGATTCTTGTTTATATGACTATTTCTTTTATTTAATCAATTTAAATAAAAAGAAAAATGGGGCATTGAAACAAATCTCACCTTTTGGTTGGTGTGTTTTAATATGAATATTTCAAAATATTCCATGGAGGTTAAATCTCTCCCATCCACCAAATAATTATTCATACTTACATTAACTTTTGGTTGGTGTGTTTTAGTATGAATATTCCAAAATATTCCATGCAGGTTAAATCCCTCTCATCCAACAAATAATTATTCATAATTACATTAACTTTTGGTTGATATGTTTTACTTTGAATATTACAAAATATTTCATGGAGGTTCAATCCCCACCATCCAGCAAATAACTATTCATAAATACATTAGTATAATAGAAAGACTGTTCCAAAATATATGTGTATGGACTTAATTAAATCATTTATTATTTAATGAATTTAAATAAAACGAAAAATGGGGCATGGAATGACTTATGTGGACACCATGTCAAAAAAATCATAAATCACTTCATATGATGCTTGTTTATAAAAATGAAGCATGGGATGACTGAAGAGGACACCATGTCCACAACACCATAAATTGCTTCATATGATGCTTGTTTATATGACTATTCCTTTTATTTAATCAATTTAAATAGAAACAAAATGGGGCATTGAATGACTTATGAGGACACCATGTCCAAAAAGCCATAGATCACTTCATATGATGCTTGTTTATATGACTATTACTTTTATTTAATCAATTTAAATAAAACGAAAAACAGGGCATGAAATGACTTATGAGGACACCATCTCCAAACAACCATAAATCACTTCATATGATGCTTGTTAATATGACTATTTCTTTTATTTAATCAATTTAAATAAAAAGAAAAATGGGGCATGGAATGACTTATGAGGACACCATGTCCAAAAAACCACAAGTGAGTTCATATGATGCTTGTTTATATGACTATTACTTTTATTTAATCAATTTAAATAAAAAGAAAAACATGGCATGCAATGAATTATGAGGAAACCATGTCCAAAAAACCATAAATGACTTCATATGATGCTTGTTTATATGACTGTTTCTTTTATTTAATTGATTTAAATAAAAAGAAAAATGAAGCATGAAATGACTTTTGAGGACACCATGTGCAAAAAACCATGAATCACTTCATATGACTATTTCTTTTATTTAATCAATTTAATTGAAAAGAAAAAGAGGGCATGGAATGAATTTTGAGGACACCATGTCCAAAAAACCATAAATCACTTCATATGATGCTTGTTTTTTTTCAAGGAAAAAAGCAGTAACTTTTTATTAAAAAATAATGAAAAGTTACATTAGCAGATCTACTGAAACATCCGAAAGCTGCCGCAATGGCTCAAGTGCTTTCGCACCCCACGCATTGTTAGCGAACTAACGTGCACAAAGAATAAGAGAAAGAGAAAAGAAGAAGAGGAAGGAGGAGAAAGGGCAGAAAAAAAAAAACTGAAATCCGGCAATGAGCAGAGCTCACGTTTCAAGTTTTTCTCCCCCTTTTCTTTTAGACCTTACGCCACTCTCCTTGAGAGGGCTCGATCGATGCAATGACTATCTGTGTTTCTGTATTCTGTGGGCCAGTTTCTTTGTCTGATTCTGAGGTGTCTGAGTGATGGTGCCGTTTGTTGCCTCCCATGCTAGGAGCCATACTGGACTTTTATGCCTTGTTGTCTGATGGGGTTTCCTTCTGATTCTCCTTTTCTTGAGATACCTCGGATTTCTTTGCTGGGTTCTCTTCCTCTGTTGCTTCTGATTCTTCGTCCTCTGAATCTGGGGGTGAGAAATGCCATCCTTTTTTCTGCTTCCCTTTCTGCTTTCTTTTATTCTTGGCTTCTGGACATGTACTTTGTAAGTGTCCTGTCTGCCTACAGAGCCTGCATCTGAAGGCGGTGTTTTCATAATCTAGTACCTATAGCCAGTTATGTTGTTTGTAGACCAGACTGATGTTGTCCGACAACCCTTTACTTAGATCTACTTCCACACAGATCCGTGCGAAAGTGTAGATCCTTTCATCGATCCTTTCCAGATATGTTTTGACATATTTCCCTATGCTGTTCCCTATACCTTCCAGCACTCGTTCATGCCAAAAGTGCAGTGGAAGATTGTATAGTCTAACCCAAACTGGCATTTTGGTTACATTCATTTTATTTGGATCAAAATCTGGGAACCATGGGGTCACAAACAACCCCGATGTTCCCCAGAACCATGGCCCTGAACTTATGACTGTATCTCTGACTTCCTTGGATGTAAATTTTACTATGAAGAACCCTTTTGAACACAGGTGGATATCACATTCCATGGTCCATCTGGTGAAGATCCAATGGAATAGATCCAAGTTTTTTGGCCAGTAACTATTGAAACGGCAGATTAGAGTTTGTGTTTCATAGTCATTGACTACATCATCGATCCCTGATGAATCTAAGTTTAAAGCTGGGGTTTCTTCTGATTGATCAACTATATATGGCCTAGGCAAGGAGCCGCTGAGGGTTGGAGAGGGCCCTGAATTCCTGCTGCCCGGAGCGGACCCTGAATTCCTGTTGCCCTGTAATATGTTTTTGTAGGATCCCTTTGGTTGATGTTGGGCTGCAGCTTTATTCCCTTTGTCTCCCCCTGAGGTGCTTGTCTGTCCCTGATGCTGAGCCCCCCCTCTTAATCTGAGATTTAATGTGATGATTGATCCTGGCCCAATCTCGTAGCTCTCCAACGATCTACCGTCCTGAAGGGACCGCATTCCACTGACCAGATGCTGGGCCTGAACTGGGAATCCCATTTCTGCCCTTATTTGTTGTTTCATATGGATGGAAGTGTCTCCTGCATGTACCCAAAATAAACGAGTTTTCCCCTGAGGGGGATTAATCAGAATCTGAAAACAATGATTTGTTACCTGCTCTGGCTGATGGCGTAGTTTTCGACCTGGCTCCGTTTTAGATCGTTTTCCTTTTTGCATAGCTAGATCTGCAGAAACTCTGCCCGATCTAGGGTTGATGTCTTCGATCTGCCGCTAGGGATCAGGCTGTAGTCCCAGATCTGGCCGCCTGTTTCTCAGTTTGGGGCACAAATCGGGTAGATCCGTCCTAGATCTGCTGTGTTTTGACCATGCATGGAACAGATCTGCAGCAGAGGGACCCCCGTCTTTGCATGCAGAGTTCGTGAGAAGAGAGGCATTGTTGGCGTGAGCGTTAAAGCCAAACCCTGACGAAATCCCACATCCGAGGAGGCTGCTGAACCCAAAAGCTATTTTTATATGCAGATCTTTGTTCTCAAGCCTTTTGATGGGCTTTGCTTCCAGATCCGCCATTGACATATTCGGCCCAACATACAGGGGATAACATGGGCGAGAGTAATCTACAATGCGAGGAAGTTTCGGTGTTTTCCATGCGTATGGCCGAATAGCCAAACCCGTGCTGGTAATTCGAATATCACTTTGAGTTTGAATGGCTTATAATTACGCTGACAGATGACCGACTAAAATTGAAAAATTACGTGGCACGTTGGTACAGTGTCAGTATTTTGCATAACTTTTTTTTAAAAAGCTCTGCCATGCCACACTATTGCAAGCTTTATTTACTATGGTATTAGATATAAATGTGTGGGGGCTTATACTCACTATTAAATTGAAACAAGTGCATTATTTAGTTCTGATTATATATTGCCTCAGTGCATTGATAGCGTATATATTTACCTCAGTACATTTATGGCTGGATAACATAGTAGATAAAACTTTACTAAATGTATCATGTGAATACGGCCCAAAGTATGATTCGAGATGCAGATGACCGACTAAAGCTGTGAGATTCCTTAAAGGGAAAAAAAATAATCTACTCTTCACATTAAAGAATGTTGAGTTGGTTCAGACTTATGATGCTGTAGTTTAGATTTGATACACGTTTCAAGGGTGGTCTTATCAAGCCCCGCCTGTGCCTGATCACTATTCGCATTTATTCACATCTCTGGCCGTTGGCTCTGGGAGCTTTATTCCTGTATTGAATTTTCACGTTTACTTTTTTGGGAATTTATCCCGTGTAATAACAGTCATTCTGGGATCTATTTCTGGGACCAATGAAACCGTCATTCTGGGATCTATTTCTGGGACCAATGAAATTTTGGGACCAGTGAAAAAGATAATGATTTAGAAATTTAAGAACTCTTGCAGATTTTGATGTAACAGAAAATCTAACAATATGTGTAATGCCCCCAAACTGATATAAATATTTAATTTATACTATGGTAAATAAAAGATTATTTTGACATTATTAACAGTTGGAATTTAATAATATTGTTTTTCTTTTGTTTTAGTAATGTTTCTTGAAAGTTGGAAACTTCCCAAGAAAAAGGGAAGGTGAGACAGTTGTGGAGTTTTTCCCAAACCCTAACCGTCTTTCCGTAACTCGAAGGGAGTTTCCAGAGGAAAAGGGAAAAAGGACCGGAAGAGAGGGAGTCACTCCACTGTAAGGACAAACAGGGAAGGGAAAAGGAAAAAATCTGGCTAAGTCTGGTGAGGACCAGATAGCCAGGCACTGAGTGCAAACAACTTGTTGACGGACAATGGTCTTGCAAGAAGCATGGAGGGGAGGTTCGGTTCTTGAGGAACGAATCTTGTGGATGGGAGGCAAATTAGAAACAATTGGAAATAGGTAACCTTAGTTTCTGAAAGAGAGGCTAAGTATCCGAAGGACCAGGTAAGCAACTGAATTCTGTAAAATATTTATTTCTCCTTTTAAAAGAACAGAAAAGAAAAATGAGCAGTAAATGTTATCTGAGGTGAGATTGCATGACTCTGTTCATTTTAACAAAAACTGTACATGTACTGTGGATTAAATAACATTGGAGTACAACATATTCTGTTAGAATTAAAACATAAAAGAAAATAACAACATTGCAATATAAAAGGAATGACGATGATTTAAATCACTATTTATTATCTACTTATTTAATATCAAAGCGCTGTACATTAAAATTAACTGTGAGGAGTTTTCTCCTATGTAGAAGACCCTGTGTACATTATAATTAACTGTGAGGAGTTTTTTCCTATGTAGAAGACCCTGTAAACTATTCAGAAACAATATAAATTAGGAAATTAAATTATTAGCATAGAGCAGGCAGTCGCACGAAGAGGAATACTCATGAATCTGAACAGTAGAATCAAGAGACGTGCTAGTAAGTTTCAAATGATTAAAGGACCTGCGACATAGTCTGGAGGAAATACCACAAAAGCCTCTGCCTTGTATCGAGTGAATCATAGGAAGGGTCAGGAACGGTTCTGCAGCAATAAAGGGGTTAGGTAGATACCTCGACCGAGTTCCAGAATGAAATTTCGGAGAATCTTTCGGAACAGTGGAATGTTTCGGGTTGCCGAAAGTATCCAAAGCGGAAGGCTCAGGAAACCGAGGTTGTATTCTCTTATCACAGTAGTAATGACTACAGAACAAATGATAATTATAAACTCAGGTAGAACCGCAGGAATGTAACAGAGCATATAAATATGAGTATTCCAACCAAGATTAAGGGTTCATGTAATTGTCGGAGCCGACAGACAACTATGGTTAAAACCGTATGTAGGAAGAGAACCTGTCTAATAGTAAAACTTAAAACTGGAAATGGAGTACCGGCTCCGTGGCGAACTGGGTAAAACACGAAAGAGGTCGAAAGATCAAGTTCCAGGAAATAAAATTCTATTTGCAATCGGAAGAGCATGCTAGACTCAGTAAATAAGATCTAAACTGAAGAGTAATTGAACACGAGACTCAGTGGGCCAACAACATCCATTTAATTAATTTCGAAACTATTAAAAGCAAAACCACTGTATCTAGTGCTAAAACCATTCTGTAACAAATATATTGAAGAAAAATCGACATTGTAAACAGTACATTCATGTATATACCAGAGAAAGGAGATTCATATACAACAGTCTTTCTAGTTAATTGAGAGCGAAAACCCAGAACTGGGTATAATATACGAAGAAATTAACAACTATTCAGCCGATAGCTGGCTTAAATAATTACAGCATATAGTAAACCCAACCTCTCTGTTCAAGCCCAAAACTCAGGTCGACACAAATGCATTTAACTGTAAATACCAGTTTCAACCGGTAAACTCCGGGAAGATTCATAATCACCCCGGTTGCACATTTAATTACAGCAGATAGAAAACCCAACAAAAGGGTGTTGTCCCTCCTTAAGACGAGGTTCTTGACCAAAAGGCCGACGCTCCGGGGAGGCCGAGAACCATGGCTTTATGAATGTTTTCCACTCTTCTGAACAGAGACTTACCCGAAAATCGAAAGTTCCCTTGCCCTAGAGTCGATGGCCTTCCATATTAGTTGAACTGATTCAAAGTCCCATGTGTCTGTGCAGAATAGCAAATGCATGCAGATGATTAATGAATCTGCAAGGGTTTTGAAATTAATACAGACAAACAACAATCCAATTAAAACGACAAACCTAACCAGAGCATAAGCCTTCATCTGTGAAGCCATCGCCATCGTCAACCATGGAGTCGGCCCGAACAGGGTTCCTACCCTCAAAACCACCATGCGGAAGTAGTGACCGCACCAGAGCAAACTCCCGCAAAGAAAATTGAAAACAAACAAGGTTGCGCTCGCTGCTATCGGGGTTGATGAAAAACTGGACAAAGTCTCCACCGTTAGATTGTGAGGGAGTAGGCATCACCGTAGATCCGGATGTGGATCTCGAGATGAACTGGTGAGACCTAACGGTCCACTAGGTCACACACATGTCAACGCAGAGAACAATAATTAGCATACTTATCCAACTGGCCCGCCTTATGTTGAGGCGGCTTCATAACTGAGGTCTTAACACTATGCAGATGTAATTTAATCAAATCAATCCAGAAATTAACTGCGCTTTTAATTCCCATTTGATCCGTAGACACAATTAAAATATGGGTGGTATTGTATCCGGCAGGATAATATAACAAGTAAATTATGACAATAATAAAAAAGTTTTTTTTTTTTTTATTATTATTTTTTTTTAATTTTATTTATGGCGGGGACATTACAAGTGGTATCAGAGCTCAGTTTTCAAAACTGTGGCCTCTGGGAGATAAATGATTGAAACAGATTATTTTGATGTTATCTCCATAAAAAAAAATAAATTATTTTGTTTGTGCTAATTATTTCCTCTGGCCAGGTACTTAAGAAGAAACAGGAGACAATTAAAATGAGGAGGGCAGGCAGCGGACCCCATGGGTTCGTAGCTGGTCAGGGATCCAAAATAAGACCCGGAAGAAACCCGGAGTTATCGGTACAGATTGGGGAAGAGACTCGAAATACGAATCACGCAACACTGGAAATAATACAAGAACTAAGGAATGAAATAAAACGATTATGAGAGGATAATGCTAGAATAACCATGGAACACTAAAGAATTTTAAAGAGTCTATCAGACAAACAGAAACAACAACTACCAAATCCTAGTGCTGAACAACAGAGAGGGTCGGAAGAAAAAAACCTCCATACAGAGCCAGAAAGATCAGAAGGAGGGAATGAAGAACAAGAGGAACGTTCTGATAACGCCTTCGAGTAGCAGACATCAAAGAGGCACCGGATCGAACTGCAAGGTGAGTTTCGCAAAATCAAGCCGCCGCATTTTGACGGAGAGCAAGAAGAGGCAGCAGAGGCATGGTTGATCAATATGAACAAATATTTTCAGCTGTACGAATATGATCATAACCTCAAGGCACGCTTAGCTATCTTCCAATTACAAGGGAAAGCCACTTTATGGTGGGAGGAAGTTAAAATAGTGAGAGGTGTAAATGAGCAGAATGTTACCTGGGACAAATTTTAGAAATATTTTAAAGAAAGGTACCTGACAGAACGGTTTTACGATGAAAAAGCAAGAGAATTTCATGATTTGCGTCTGGGGCAGCAGACCATGGACGAATTTATCACTCGCTTCACCTCATTATTTCGCTATGTACCTTATATTAAAGAAGAGAAGGCTAAAGTACAAAGCTTTATCAGCAGTTTACCCCTGTATATGAGGGAGAGGATTGAATTTGACAATCTGAGGACTATGGACAAAGTTATACGTAAGGCGAAAATTTGCTATCAGCAAAGTAAACTGAAAGGAGAAGTCACAGGGAAAAAGGGAGCTGATAAAAGAAACAACAGCTTGGCTGGAAATGGTAAAGGAAGCCGCGGAGGAAGTAACAGAAGTTTTGCAAAAGAACCAAACAACAGAAACTTTTAGAAAAATTCACTCAAACAAGGCCAACTAGTGAATCAAGGACCAATGAGCTCCCTGGTAAATTGGACAGTAAAGTAACAGCAAGACCTCCTGTACAGTGTTGGGGCTGTGGCGGACCTCATTATATTAAGAACTATTCACAACGAAAGGGAAGTGAACAGATCTCTCAAATTCAAGAAGCATCGACCGTTGGTGACGTGGGACGAAGTATACCCCAGATTAATGCTGCCCTTGAAGACCGTCAAGCGGAGTACCAGCCGACTATGGTGGAACTCGAAGGTAAAATTTTAGACTTTTCTGTAACTATTTTAATTGACCCAGGAGCTACATTGAGTTACATTAGTCCCAAGGTGGTAGAGCACTGTAAATTAGAGGCTGTAAAATTTAAGAATCCCTGGCTGGTACAACTAACTACAGGGGCTAAAAGGCAGGTGCTTGCTAAAGTTATTGATTGTCCCTTAAAGGTAGCTGGACAGCCAGTAATAGCAGACTTGAATGTGCTTCCCCTTGGTTCCTACGACATTCTAATCGACATGGATTGGTTAGAAAAGCACTGGTCCCTTGTCAATTGTAAAACAAAGACTATCTATTACAGGGATGTGTTGGGGATACAGTAGGAGATGTAAGGAATTAAACGGCCGGTACAAATTCGGCCAATAAACGCATCTCAGTTAGCAAGGTGTATTAGGAAAGGGTGTCAGATTTATGCCATCCAAGTAGGCTATGCGGACTCGAAAGACAAAATGACCCTGTTAGAAAACATTCTTGTCATACAAGAATTTGCTGATGTATTCCCCGAGGAGATTCCCAGATTGCCGCCTAAGAGGGACATAGAATTCACCATTGAATTAGTACCAGGGGCAGCACCCGTACTACGAGCTCCCTATCGAATGAGTGTACCAGAGTTGACGGAATTGAAAATGCAGTTACAGGAACTGCTGGATAAAAACTATATTCGCCCAAGTGTGTCCCCATGGGGAGCCCCAGTGTTGTTCGTTAAGAAAAAAGATGGAACCCTTCGCATGTATATAGACTATCGTCAGCTGAACAAACTGACCATAAAAAACAACTACCCTCTACCTTGGATTGATGAACTCTTTGATTAAGTGAAGGGTGCACCAGTGTTTTCCAAGATCGATTTACGATCAGGTTATCATCATATTAGAATTAAGGAAAAAGACATCGCTAAAACAACGTTCAAAACAAGGTATGGACATTATGAATTTGTGGTGCTACCTTTCAGGTCAACTAATGCACCTGTAACTTTTATGTGTTTGATGAGCAACATATTTCATCAATATCTGGACAGATTTGTATTAATATTCATTGATGATATATTGATATATTCCCGTACCATGGAAGAACACAAGGAGCACCTCAGATTGGTATTGCAAACTCTTCGAGAACATCAGTTGTATGCTAAGTTTAGCAAGTGAGACTTTTACAAGGAAGAAATACAATATTTGGGCCACATAATCACAAGGGAAGGGATTGCAGTGGACCCTGAAAAGATAAAGACCATAATAGAGTGACGTGTACCAAAAGATGTGGCAGACATTAGATCCTTTATGGGATTAGCAGGATATTACAGACGATTTGTAGAAGGCTTCTCCAGGGTAGCTTACCCTATCACCTCTTTATAGAAAAAGGGAAAGGTCTTCAAATGGACCCCGGAATGGCAGAAAAGTTTTGATCGGCTTAAACATCTACTCACCACGACACCCGTCCTGATTATAGCAGACCCTAATAAAGATTATGTGGTGTGCACCGACGCAAGTAAAGAAGGTGTGGGGGACGTGTTGATGCAAGAAGGCAAGGTAATTGCTTATGAATCCAGAAAACTCAAGGAGCATGAACATAAATACTCTGCCTATGATTTAGAGTTGGCTGCCGTCATACACGCATTAAAGATGTGCCGACATTATCTTGTGGGAAGGAAATTATTGCTGATGACTGACCACCACAGTTTGACCAACTACTTTAGTCAACCCACTTTGAACGCCAGACATGCAAGGTGGGTAGATTTCCTCAGCAGTTTCGATTTTGAAATTAAACATTTAAAAGGGAAAGAGAACCGAGTGGCCGATGCCTTAAGTCGAAAGGTCCACTGTATATATGAAGTTTCCTATAGTAATTGGGAAAGTCCCTTTGAGGAAATGATAAAAAGGACTACAGAACAAGATGTTGTGTGCCAGCAAATAAAACAGTAAGTACAACAGTTTAAAAACGAGAAAAATCAGCAAGGATATGAAGTAGATAATGCTGGAATATTATACTACAAGAAAAGGCTATATGTACTTGATCAAAAAAACATTAAAAATTGATTCTCGACGAATTCCATATCAGCCACTATGCTAGACATCCTGGGTATCAGAAAATGATCACTGCAATGCATAAAGA
This sequence comes from Pinus taeda, assembly GCA_000404065.3. Lineage (NCBI taxonomy): Eukaryota > Viridiplantae > Streptophyta > Pinopsida > Pinales > Pinaceae > Pinus > Pinus taeda. Next base: position 9,913 of record APFE031075513.1, on the reverse strand, counting down.
ATACTATTGGCCAAGAATGAAAAAGAATGTGGGTGAGTATTTGGCCCAGTGTTTGGAGTGTCAACAAATTAAGGCAAAACATCAACATCCAGCAAGGCTATTACAACCATTACCCATTCCATAATGGAAATGGGAAACCATTTCTATGGACTTTATAACAAGACTGCCTAGGACGAAGAAGAATAACGATTCTATTATGGTAGTGGTTGACAAGTTAAGCAAAGCAGCACATTTCATACCTGTCCACTTACTGGGCTGTACAGATCGCCCATATCTTCATGTAGAATGTTTTTAAATTACACGGAATTCCAAAAAAAATAATTTCGGATCGTGACGTGAAGTTCACATCAGCCTTTTGGAGGACGCTCTTTACAGAATTGGGAACGCAGCTGAGCTTCAGTACAGCATACCATCCCCAGACCGATGGGCAGACAGAGTGAGTGAACCAGGTAGTTGAAGACATGCTACGAGCATATGTGATGTAGCAACCCACACAATGGGAAGAATATTTGCATTTAGTTGAATTTGCTTACGATAACGGATATCATGCTTCGCTACAAATGAGCCCTTTCGAAGTATTATATGGACGGAAATGCCGCACACCCTCGAGCTGGAGTGGCCCTGAAGATAAACTAATATTGGGACCAGAGATGCTTAAGGAAATGGAGGATATGGTGAAAAGAGTACGCTCCAATTTAAAGATCGCTCAAGATAGGCAAAAGAGTTTTGCTGATCGGAAAAGGAGGTTCAAAGAATACCAAGTTGGTGACCACGTCTATGTAAGAATTCAAGCCTGAAAGAGCATGCTACAATGGAGTGGGTGTACCAAATTGGCACCCCGATATTGTGGACCATTCTAAGTCTTGGTAAGAATTGGGCCCGTGGCTTACGAACTCGCCTTGCCAAGTCACATTCGAATCCACAATGTCTTCCATGTGTCTATTTAAAAAAAATATGTTTATGACCCCAAACATGTAATTCAATGGCAAGACATACGGGTAAGGATTAGTTCTAGCAGATCAGTTTCAAGATTTCCTTAACAAGGAAACTGACTTGGAATATTTCTTGTTGCAGGTTGAACCGGAAGGCGAAATCTTGGTCGAGCCGCTGAGCATTCTCGACCGAAGAGAAGTACATCTGCGGAAGCGAGTTATGACCCAAGTTAAATTGCAATGGAAGCACTTTGGACCTGATGAGGCCACTTGGGAAGACCAAGAATTCATGAGGAAGGCTCACCCGGAGCTGTTCCTAGCCAACGGACATCGGGACAATGTCCAAGTTTCAGGGCGGGGGGGGAGGTGTAATGCCCCGAAACTGATGTAAATATTTAATTTATACTATGCTAAATAAAAGATTACTGAGACATTATTAACAGTTGGAATTTAATAATTTTCTTTTGTTTTAGTAATGTCTCTTGAAAGTTGGAAACTTCCCAAGAAAAGGGAAGGCCAAACAGTTGTGGAGTTTTTCCCAAACCCTAACCGTCTTTCCCTAACTGGAAGGGGGTTTCTAGAGGAAAAGGGAAAAAGGACGGGAATAGAGGGGGTCGCTGTGCTGTAAGGACAGACAGGGAAGGGAAAAGGAAAAAAGCTGGCTAAGTCTGGTGAGGACCAGATAGCCAGGCACTGAGTGCAAACAAATTGTTGATGGACAATGGTCTTGCAAGAAGCATGGAGGGGAGTTTTGGTTCTTGAGGAACAAATCTCGTGGATGGGAGGAAAATTAGAAACAATTGGAAACAGGTAACCTCAGTTTCTGAGAGAGAGGCTAAGTATCTGAAAGACCAAGTAAGCAACTAAATTCTGTAAAATATTTATTTCTCATTTTAAAAGAACAGAAAAGAAAAATGAACAGTAAATATTATCTGAGGTGAGATTGCATGACTCTGTTCATTATAACAAAAACTGTACAATGTACTGTGGATTAAATAACATTGGAGTACAACATATTATTCTGTTAGAATTAAAACATAAAAGAAAATAACAACATTGCAATATAAAAGGAATGGCGATGAATTAAATCACTATTTATTATCTACTTATTTAATATCAAGTGTTGTACATTAGAATTAACTGTGAGGAGTTTTCTCCTATGTAGAAAACCCTGCAAACTATTCAGAAACTATAAATTAGGAAATTAAATTATTAGCATAGAGCAGGCAGCCGCTCGAAGAGGAATACCCATGAATCTGAACAGTAGAATCAAGAGACGTGCTAGTAAGTTTCAAATGATTAAAGGACCCGCGACATAGTCTAGAGGAAATACCACAAAAGCCTCTGCCTTGTATCGAGTGAATCATAGGAAGGGTCAGGAACGGTTCTGCAACATATAAAGGGGTTAGGTAGATACCTCGGCCGAGTTCCAAAATGAAATTTCAGAGAATCTTTCGGAACAGTGGAATGTTTCGGGTTGCCAAAAGTATCCAAAGTAGAAGGCTCAGGAAACCGAGGTTGTATTCTCTTACCATAGTAGTAATGAATACAGAACAAATGATAATAATGAACTCAGGTAGAACCGCAGGAATGTAGCAGAGCATATAAATATGAATATTCCAACCAAGATTAAGGGTTCATGTAATTGCTGGAGCCGACAGACAACTATGGTTAAAACCCTATGTAGGAAGAGAACCTGTCTAATAGTAAACCTTCAAACTTGAAATGGAGTACCGGCTCCGTGGCAAACTGGGTAAAACACGAAAGAGGTCAAACTATCAAGTTCCAAGCAATAAAATTCTATTCGCAATCGGAAGAGCGTGATAGAATCAGTAAATAAGATCTAAACTGAAGAGTAAATGAACACGAGACTCAGCGGGCCAATAGCATCCATTTAATTAATTTCGAAATTGTTAAAAACAAAACCACTGTATCTAGTGCTAAAACCATTCTGTAACAAATATATTGAAGAAAAATCGACACTGTAAACAGTACATTCATGTATATACCAGAGAAAGGAGATTCATATACAACAATCTTTCTAGTTAATCGAGAGCGAAAACCCAGAACTGGGTATAATATACGAAGAAATTAACAATTGTTCAGCCGATAGCTAGCTTAAATAATTACAGCATATAGTAAACCCAACCTCTCTGTTCAAGCCCAAAAATCAGGTCGACACAAATGCATTTAACTGTAAATACCAGTTTCAACCGGTAAACTCCGGGAAGATTCACAATCACCCCGGTTGCACATTTAATTACAGGAGATAGAAAACCCAGTAAAAGGGTGTTGTCCCTCCTTAAGACGAGGTTCGTGACCAAAAGGCCGACGCTCCAGGGAGGCCGAGAACCATGGCATGCTGAATGTTTTCCACTCTTCTGAACAGAGACTTACCCGAAAATCGGAAGTTCCCTTGCCCTGGAGTCGACGGCCTTCCATATTAGTTGAACCGATTCGAAGTCCCATGTGTCTGCGCAGAATAGCAAATGCATGCAGATGATTAATGAATCTGCAAGGGTTTTGAAATTAATACAAACAAACAACAATCCAATTAAAATGGAAAACCTAACTAGAGCATAAGCCTTCATCTGTGAAGCCATCGCCATCGTCAACCATGGAGCCGGCCCGAACAGGGTTCCTACCCTCAAAACCACCATGCGGAAGTTGTGACCGCACCAAAGCAAAATCCCGCAAAGAAAATTGCAAACAAACAAGGTCGCGCTCGCTGCTATCGGGGTTGATAAAAAACCGGACAAAGTCTCCACCGTTAGATTGTGAGGGAGTAGGCATCACCGTAGATCCGGATGTGGATCCCGAGCTGAACTGGTGAGACCGGACGGTCCACTAGGTCACACACATGTCAACACGAAAACAATAATTAGCATACTTATCCAACTGCCCGCCTTATTGTGAGGCGGTTTCATAACCGTGGTCTTAACACTATGCAGATGTAATTTAATCAAATCAATTTCCAAAAATACTGTATCCAGCTTATAACAAGTAAATTATGACAATAACTAAAAAGTTTTTTTTTTTTTTTAATGGCGGGGACATTACAATGTGAGGGCCAAATTTCCCCATAACAGAAAACCTAACAATACGTGAGGGCCAAATTCCCCACTTCAGATTTTTACTTCTTACTATTTAAGTACCATTTTTATTTTTATGTTTACCTGTCAAATACTTTTTAACCACAAAAAAAAACATTCGAGGCCTGGCGGTTATATATTTCTATCACATTCTCACCATCAATGGCATTCAAAAGTCTTAGTTCTCTTTGCAGATACATGTATACGATTCATATGAACTGTTGAGTTGTTCATCTGAGAGTTGCAGTCTGCACTACCTTGGCATAAAGCACGAGATCACATCACACCAAATGAAGCAAACGGACAGAATAGTTTGCGTGACGGGAGCAGGGGGATTCATTGCCTCTTGGCTTGTCAAGATGCTCCTCAAGATAGGCTACATTGTGAGAGGAGCAGTTCGCACCAATCCAAGTGGTATGAACGCTTACCACATGCATAATCAGTTTAATTATTTGTTTATTACTTCATTTGGGCTAGGGTTTCTCACGGTATTTGACATGTACAGATGATGGATCGAAGTATGAGCATCTTAGAGCGCTGGAAGGAGCAAAAGAGAGGCTTGAGCTTGTGAGAGCTGATATTCTTGATTACAAAAGCTTAGTCGTAGTTATCCGAGGCTGCCATGGTGTATTTCACGTGGCTACTGTTATGAACAATAACCCCGTAATTAATTCATTGCCATATAATTATTCTATAACCTCTGATCTATCTAATTCCATATATTTAGTTGGAGGACATCAATTTAGTTGTAGCTTATGTTGGAACTACTACACCTACATGCAGACTCTCAGTTAGAGCATGCAACTGCATGCATACTCTTAGTTAGAGCATGCAACTACATGCAACTACTACACATCTACATGCAGACTCTTAGTTAGAGCATGGGATTGCATGCAAGATTCCTTTTGCATGATTTACTCCTTGATTTGCTCCTTCTTTAACTCCGCAACTGACTAGTTATCTCCGGAACTTGTTGTAGGTGTTGAGTCTTCTCATTGATCACCACTATAGTTCATTACCTTGGGATCTTCACCCACTATAGTTCATTACCTTGGGATCTTCACCCAGTAATGCTATATAATAAGCATTGTAACATATTTTCTAATGAATCATTCTTTTCTTCTTTCAATTTTCTTTTAATGTTTTTGCTCTGCAAAGCTGTGTGTTCAACCTTTACTAGCTAGATTCATCTGTGCAGGTTTTCTAACACATTTACATGGTATCAGAGCCACAGGTTGCTAGATAAAGGCGCACCAGTATTTTATTTTGCAGGTATTACAGCTCGGAGATCGAAGATTGACAGAAAAATGGAGTTTCCCAAAGCATCGATCCTAACATTGTACAACTATCACGAAGGGAAGGACCAAATGGCTCGATACCTTCGTCAAAAAGGGTTGTACAGGATTGCCATGGCTACAGAAGTGGAACCCACTTCAGCCATAGAGAAATCCAAGTACCTCAACCGTATGGATGAGGCCCACGGATCCATATGCATGTGCATCTCTCCAGAGTTGCAGTTTCATCTATCTGCTTGCAATACTCCCAATGAGATTTGGAAAAAGGTTGAAGATCTATACGGGAAACAAGATGAGATGAAAGGACATATGCTCGAAGTGGAGCTGCTATCATTGGATCCACGAAACTATGATAGAATTCAAGACTTCTTCACCAAATATAATGATCTATTGCTGCAACTCAAGGGTTGTGGAATTGACAAATCCAAGGAGGAGAGTCGTCAAATTCTCTCTATTATGTCAAAGCTCGGACTGGAATACTCCATCTTTGTGTCTACATTTCATTCAGTAAGGCTCACAATAGGTAAATCCTATACTATGCCTTCTCTCCAAGAATTTATGGAGTCCCTTATTTTTGAGCAAGATAAACTCATTGGCATGGGGAAAATCAAGCCTTCAAAAGTGCATGCACTTGCTGTGCATGATAGCAGCCACAATAAACATCACAAATCTGATTCAAGTAAGAAAAATCAGTAGCAAAAAGACAAGGGAAAAGCGCATTCCCATCCAAAGAAGGAAGGGTACACCAAGCCCTTCAATGACTCCTCCGCCTCGAGAAATGAGAAAGGGAAGAAAGGAAACAGATGCACCTACTGTCAAAGAGGATTCCATCCAGAATCCTCTTGCATGAAGAAAAAAATTGACCAAATGACAGAAATCCTTCAGAAGCACAACCTTGGGGATCACATCCCTCAGGGCGCCAAGAAGAAAACTGAGGATCCACCACACGGGAGAGGTAATAATTTTCATGCTTTAGTTGCAATTAATTCTTCTCCTAATGCATGGATTATAGATTCTGGTGCATCACATCATATGGCTGCTGCAAAGCAAGTCTATTCCTCTTTGGATGCATGCAAAGGACCTCCCATCCTCATGGGAGATGACTCACCTATTGAGGTCACCGAAAAAGGTAGAGTGGAACTTTTACATGGAAGCTTTGAAGATGTGCTTCATGTTCCAAAACTTTCGGTAAAACTGCTTTCAGTTTATCAGATCACTCATTCCGGCACCGGAAAGAGAGTGGAATTCACTCCAGATGCAGTGAACATATATGATCTACATAGCAACGCCAAAATTGCAACTGGTGAGGTAAACAATGGAGCCAGACTGTATACATTTTCTGAATTTATTGAATCTGAATCCTCCTTATTGCTTACACATGCTGATGATAGTAGTAGGCTTTGGCACGAAAGGTTTGGTCACTTAAATTACAGGTATATGCAACAGCTAAGCAAGAATGAGATGGTGGAAGGCTTGCCAAATATCAGTTTCTCTGAAGGAGTTTGTGAAGGGTGTGTTCTTGGCAAACATCCTAGAGAAAAGTTTGATACCGACAAGACTCACAGAGCATCCTCTCCTCTAGAAATGATCCATAGTGATCTCATGGGGCCCTTTCCTCATCCTTCCATCAACAAAGCAAGGTATGTGCTTACATTTATTAATGATTTCTCACGGTATACTTGGATGTATCTTCTCAGGAACAAATCTGAAGTTTTTGAGCACTTTGAAGATTTCAAAGAACTAGTTGAGACATAGTTAGAGAGAAAGATCAAAGCCCTCTATACAGACAATGGGTGGGAATATGTTAATACAGCGCTTCGAAACCTTTGCCTTCAGTCTGGCATACAGTTGCAGTACACAGTTCCATACACTCCGCAATAGAGCGGAGTTGCTGTGAGAAAGGACCGATCTCTCAAAGAGATGGTTTCCTGCATTCCACATTCTAAGTCATCGCCTTATAAGCTATGGGCCGAAGTGCTTAATTCTGCTCACTACATCCAGAACAGATCCCCTCATAGGTCTATCAAGGATTAGACCCCCTTTGAGGCTTGGAGCGGCACTAAACCAAAGATCTCTCACCTCCGTGTTTTCAGCTCTCGAGCATGGGTCCGGATCCCCTCTGAAAAGAGGAAAGCTCTTGATCCACAGAGCATTGAGTGCATCTTTGTTGGATACCCTAATGGTGTGAAGGGATATCGACTCTTCATTCCCTCTACAGACAACCTCATCATTGAGCGAAGTGTCAAATTTGAGGAAAGTCTCTCGCATGCACCTCAGTCGCCGCATGCAGACACTTTTTATCTACCTCATGTCCGATATGATGACTCAGTGCACTCAAATGTAGATACAGATCATGCAGATGTCGAGGAAGAGCATGTAGATGCAGAGGCAGAGTCTTCAGATACAAATCTAGTGCATGCAAATGATGATCCACATCCAAGCCCAGATTGGGCTTCCAGTAGTGAATCATATTCCCCTATCGTAAATCAGAGAACAAGGAGCTTACGTGAGATATATGCACAAGACTAACGAGCTGCTAGAAATGGTCTTGTGGGGGATAATTCTGATCTGTAGAGGACTAGCTCAGAGTTTATTGAGCCTCCTCTTGTCCTCATTGCCACTGAACTGTCGCCCTCCCGGCATTGTCATTTGGTTCAGTCTTCTGATCCATAGTCTTATGTTGAGGCTACTGGGCATCCATCTTGGGAGTCTGCCATGGAGGGGGAGTATAAAGCCCTCCTCAAGAACCAGACTTGGGATCTGGTCCCCCTTCCTTCAGGAAGGAAACTTGTCTGATGCAAATGGGTCTATAGGACCAAGAGTGCTGCAGATGGGAAAATCACCAGATGGAAAGCGAGGCTAGTATCTAAAGGCTTCCAACAAGTGCATGGAATTGATTATGAGAAGACCTTTGCTCCAGTAGCAAAGATGGATTCTTTTCTCTTATCACAAAACTTTGAAAGATGTAAGTTTGATTCGAATGTTTACATGCTTAGGACACATGATTCTCTTCTTATCTTAGTTTTGTATGTAGATGATCTCCTAATCACTGCCAGCTCGGCTTCAGCCATTGCTACAGTCAAGAGGGCCTTGCATGATAGGTTCTTGATGACAGACATGTGTCCATTACACTTCTTTCTGGGTCTTGATATTAGCCAGGATGCCGCAGGCATCAAACTGTCTCAGGCTAAGTATGCACGGGATCTCCTCGAGAGATTTCGCATGACTGACTGCAAGCCAGCACCAACTCCTTTTCTGTCTGGGGTCTGCCTTGAGGATGGAGGTGACACTCCATTTGTTGACAACACTCTCTACCGACAGCTAGTGGGGAGCTTATTGTACCTCACGCACTCCAGACCATATCTCTCATATGTAGTATGGGCAGTTTCCAGATACATGCAGGAACCGCATGAGCTACACTGGAATGTTGCCAAGTGCATGCTCCGATATGTCCAGGGAGCCATCACCTTCGGGATTCACTATGTAGCAGGCACTACATTGAATCTCCTTGGCTTCACAGATTCTGATTGGGCGGAAGACAACATTGATCGCAAGTCCACCTCTGGATATTCACTCAGTCTAGGATCTGGCCCTATCTGTTGGTCGAGTAAGAAGAAGGTTGTTATTGCTCTCTCTTTAGCTGAGGCTGAGTACAAAGGAGTAGTCAAAATCACCATTCAGGCTCTATGGCTACAACATTTCCTCATTGAGTTGGGCGTTCAGTTCCACCAGCCCACTGTCATCTGGTGTGACAACCAGAGAACTCTCAAATTTTGCAGGGATACAGTACAGTGGCATCGGACGAAGCACATAGAGATCCATATGCACTACATTAGAGACTTAGCACATGATCAGGTCATTGATTTGCAGTTGTGTCCCTCAGCAGAACAAACTGCAGACATCTTCACCAAGACATTCACTGAGCAGAAGTTTCACTCTCTGTGTGATCGTCTTGGAGTGAAGGACATAGTTGCTTAGCAACTGCCTTTTCTTCCTCTTTTCTTTTGACTACATTGTATTTTGAGGCAGGGTTTTCCCTCAAGGTTTTCCCTCTTTCCTCAATTTTAATACAAGTAGCACTGTATTTTGGGTGACCTTTGGCCTTAGTTGTGAGGGCCCATTTTCTATTTTTCCCCATAGTGGTGTTCAGGGGGGGTGTTCGGACTACTACACACCTACATGCGGACTCTTAGTTAGAGCATGCTACTACATGCAACTACTACACATCTACATGCAAACTTTTAGTTAGAGCGTGGGATTGCATGCAAGATTCCTTTTGCATGATTTACTCCATGATTTGCTCCTTGTTTAACTCTGCAACTGACTAGTTATATCTGCAACTTGTTGTAGGTGTTGAGTCTTCTCATTGATCACCACTATAGTGCATTACCTTGGGATCTTCAACGACTAATGCTATATCATGAGCATTGTAAAATATTTTCTAATGAATCATTCTTTTCTTCCTTCGATTTTATTTTAGTTGTTACACTGAAATTTGTCACCATGACTATCTGCAGTTAATATGGCTCCATCAATAGTCATATTATCCTCCTTGTCAAGCCTTATACCTCTGCTCTTCATGTCAAACTTCAAA
>APFE031075506.1:0-24251 GCA_000404065.3 Pinus taeda | reverse complement strand
TATCTCTAAAAGTATATTGAACCAAAATCTGAAATTTTAACTGAATGTTCCCCTCGATCTATCTTGAATATGCTTCAAATTTCACCATTTGAATCAACCCAAAATATATATATATATAGAAAAAAAAAATCCAAGATGGCTCGTTCACTCCACAAATTACATTTTTGCTCACACATAATTTCCTCCCAATGCTTTCTAATTTTATACATTATAAAAAAATCGTCATGGAAATCCATATTAATTCAAAAATTACATCAATTCATTAACCAAATAATTTATTCCCTTTTTTATTCCACTTTTCCAAATATCATGGGCTTCCTGTTGGCAATATTGTCATTGATGGCAAACGAGAAGCATTGCTAGGAGCATCCAGCAGCAAGAGAAGGCAAAGGAGCAGAAGGAGGAAGAGTTGTGATACATTAAATTGTTTTGATAATGTTGCAGAGGTTACTATATTAAAAGAATTTGTTGTGATATAAAATTGTTCATTAAGCTTAATTGTTGTGATGCAAAGGCAAGACTCCAAGGAAAAGGCAAAGATTGTTGTGATGCATTAATGAGAAAGATTGGCATTTGATGTTGGCATTAGGATAACTCATTCAATGATTACATGTGGCTGAAATTAATATTGGATGAATGATTTATTTTTGTTCTAATATTCAAGATATGAGGAGTTTGGAAACGAATGAGTGGAAGGCAAAGAGTCAAGCCTATTCACTTCATATTCATATGTGGGATACAAACAACCAGCAAACTATCTCTATAAAATATGTGATTTTGGAAGGCATAAGTGAAGTTAGAGAATGGATGAATGTGTGGGAGCTTATTGAGCTATTATGCATTAGTTTCCTGGCAGTTATGAAGCTGATGTGGAGCAGATTTGAAGGGAAGAAGATGAAGATGGAGATATGGAAAGTTTATGACTAGGTAAACTAGTACATTGTTATTTTGTGTTTGCATAAGGGGATGGTAATTTCATTTCAAGTTGAAGCTTGATAAATATCCAGTTGGAGTCGGTTGAGGTAGGAGCCTCCTATGGGTTGTAGCCTACAGAAAACATATGGGAGTTGGAGCTTCTTTGCATATTGCAGCTTGCAAAAAATGGAGGTAGCAGCTTCTTGTAGGTTGGGGCCTACAGAAAATTAGATGTAATAAGGAGTAGGAGCTTGCCTTTGCATCACAACAATAATAAAATCGTGGTTTTATCCCATTGTGGGTTTACACATATATTTGGTGTCAATGTGTGTTGTTGTTATGTGTTCATGTATCTGGTTTGGTTTTCTTATTACTTGTTCATCACATATTCATATGTTGGTTATTATTTGTTAAGTTGCTCATGTTATGTATCAGTTAATGATATTATTGAAAAGAAAATTAATGTCCATGTATATACTAAATTGATTTCATCCCCCTTCCCCCCCCCCAGTTTAGTCAAGTTTTCAGCAATTGGTATTAGAGCAAGTTCCTTCTATATAAGCCTCGCAAATTGAAGGTAGATCTAATTGAGTCATGGACAGTAAAAGTGTACCTATGTTGAGTGCAGCAAAATTTCATGAGTGGAGAGATAAGGTGAAAACTGAATTGATAGCTTATGGACCTGGTGTATTGAAGCTTGTATGCGAAGGTTACTGTAAAAACTCCCACTCTGTGCAAGAAAAACAATGGAATGCTAAGGAAAAATGTGTTATATATAACAATATTCATAATAAGGATCTTGATACGATAATAGATTTAACGTCTGCAAAAGAAATTTGGGATAGATTGCAGCTCATGTACGTAGAGGATAACAACAACAATGTAGAGAAAGGAAAGAGAAAGAGGAAGGAGGAAAAAACTTGTCAAAGGGAAAGTGTTCAGTTAAATGAAACCTCTACCTGTGTGGATGTACCTAACTCTCTTGAAGAAAAGGAAAATGAAAATCAAGCTAGGCTTGACTTATCATTGGCTAGTATAGAAATATTGAAAAATGAAAACAAAGATCTAAAGAAACTCATGCAGATATGTGATGAGAGAGAACATGAGTACAAGGAGGAAATTGTCATCCTTAAGACACAATTTGAATAAGCAAGGAGACTAGAAGAGGTGATGTGTAGTAAACTCAAGGAAAGAGACCTACAATGTAAAAGATTAGAAGATAAGGTTGATTCAGCTAGAAGAAAGTTAGATCAAAAGAACAAGTTCTATAAGCAACTAGGAGAGGAGATAACATTCATGAAGGACTCAGAAGAAAAGAGAAGTAGCTCAAAGGCATCCATAGAGGATAATGAAGCAGCCCTGAAAAAACCACTAGAGGAAGGTACAAGCAAAGTAAATAACAAAGAGGCAAACAATACCAAGCAGCAACAACAAGAGTCAAAGAGTGAGTCACATAAAATTATTTTTGCAAAAATGTCATTTCCTTATAGAGATGAGTTGAACAAATTCGACAGATCTCAAAGGATATTATTTTCACCTAGAAAATATATGAAGTGTTTTTCTTGCCATGAACCTGGACACATTGCACCAGAATGTAAGACAAAGAAAATCAAGTTTAATCAGGAAAAGATGCAGCAAATGAGACGACTCTCTCAAGCAAGCAAGCAAAGAAGACAAACATTCATCAAGTACACAAAACATTTCCATGGTTACTGTTATTTGTTCAATGAATTTGGACATAAACTTGTTGAATGTAAACTATATGTAAAAAAGGGGCACAAAAAGTTGCACACCAACTCAACCATACCTTAGTCAAATAAGATGTTATCTATGTCACAACCTTGGACACAAAGCCAATAACTAGAGGTTGCCATATATCCTAAAGAATCCTAAACAAATGATAGAGGAACATCAATCCAGACCAAAGTCTGAATAAAAAAAGAAATGCAGATAGTAGAAAACAACCTGCCAAAGTATGGAAGAGGAAGAAAAATGAACATCCTATGATTTCAATAACATAATGAATCCGTCATGATCTTAGGGGGAGTTGCTCATGACGCTATGAACAATTTTTTCAAACTCCATGTTAGAGTAGTGGTACCTCATGAGAAGAAAGTGTTCCTTAAAGACATGATTGGCCAATAAATGTGATCCACTGGCTCTATGGGTTATGTGTAGGATGTCATGAGATTGTTATGCAAAGAAGTAGGAAAAACATATAAACATCAGTTATTTTGAGGGTATAAAAGTGGAAAGAGTTTTTTTAAGCAGCATGGAAATCATCTGGTCAATATTAGAGTAACATTATCACAGTTCCTTGCTAACAAAGTATTCCAAAGACTATTTGGAAGCCAAGGGTAGAATGGTTATGGTATTAAATGTGAACCCAGGGGAAGATAATTATGTTGATACAACTTTTTCTCTTCAACAAGCTTCATCTTATGTAAATATAAAGTTCAACTACCCTTATGTAAATATAAAGTTCGACTGCTTTGCCTCGAGCTAAAAGAGTTTCAAGCATATTGCCTAAAGGACTATGCCAAAGATGAGGCCGCTTTTTTTCACTCGAGTAATCAAGAGTTGTTGCAGTTTGGCCATAGTAAGTAACAATTAAATGCCCAAAGTTTGCACAACAAGACAAAAGTGGAGGACAAAGAAAGGAGTGAAGATTTGGCTAAAGATGACAATAAAAACACTTTTCTGGTGATGGAACATGAAAAATAAATTATTGCAGACAATTCTCTGGCATGCAATCCCCATGCAAAAGAGGAAGAAATTTGTTTTGGGAAGGGAAATCTAGAGACTGTTTTCCAATTGATGAAAAATTAAGCATACAAATTTTGGAGGGGCATTTGAGTTTTGGAGTTGCAGTTGTGCATATTGATGGCGTGGAAACTGTTCCAGGCACTGTGTCAAATTGTGAAGAAATAAAAGCATTAGTTATTTTTGAAGGTAGAAAAAATCAGAATATTCATGCAAGTGATGGAGATGAGCTGATCAGCAAAATTGATGTCAACACATTGTTGGCATCCAGGGAAGGATGCTCTCTGATTGTAAAAGAGAAGCAAAGTTGTATAAGATGTATAAGGGATGAAGCTAAAGGAGGTGCACAAGAGAATTTGTATAATTTGTCACAAGCTCATGATGAGAAACACAATGACAACAGTATGCATGGGAGTACTGCCTTGGAAAGTTTATGTGGTTGCTTCGTTGAAACTGGTGAAAATGTTGAATCTCCAAATAGAAACAAGGTTCAGGCATGTGAAGGTGAAGTATGTTTTATAGATGCTCAATCAAAATACAAGGGCATGGATGCGTCTAATATGAATATATTACAATGTTGTGTTTCTTCGAGTGGCAATGCGAGTGATAATATATCTTTATCATTGAATGCAATGACGACCCAATATTGGTCGCAAGGGAAGCTAATCATCCCGGAGAGAAGGAGTAGTTTGTTGTAAAGGTTTGGGAAAAGCAGGCAGCGTTATATTTCTGAGTTGCGTTACACTATGATACCTCTAAGTTGCGTTAATTCAACAGATGGAACGATATGAAGACACTAGAGAGTGCAGTTTATGAAAATAACACTATTGCATGTTATGGCAACACATTGTGAATACATTATGGACAGTCTATTGTTCAAAACGTTCTGCTTTTCATAAATTCTGCTAGCACCAGACCTACCAAGTTAGAACGACAATATATATTCTTGGTACATCATAATTATGGTGTCATATATATTCCCTGCGATCTGCCCTCCAATAATTTTATTCCATATAAGGAGGTCGATATATTGCAGGAGTTATTACATTGTAGTATCTATGTAACATCGTTTAAACACAATGCTCCAAATCCACACATTTAGATCTGTGCATTAGTTTTCCATGCAACCTAATGGTCTTTTCTCTCATCGACCTGGCATTGTATATAAATTGCGAAAAAGGAGACAAAAACATTGTGTTGCTTTTGTGGTACCAGAGTTGGTTCATGTGAAGGTTACTCAGTGGTCCTGGAGCATGCTTATTACAATCTATGTGTCAAAGAGTAGATATGGCAACGTTATGATAAATATTGATGGTGTGTTACATTAAGAGAAGACATGGTAGCGTTATGATAAACACAGATGGTGCGTTACATTGACAGAATATATGGCAACGTTATGATAAATATTGATGGTGTGTTACATCGAAGTATGTTGGAAGTGCAAGACATTAATTATGTGTTATTGGTCTCCTCATGGTTATCACTAGTATAGTTGTTCGGGATATAATATGCAACTTTAAATGAGCATATGTAGCATTCAAAATTTGTGGGACATGTGGTGAGTGAGGAAAGATTAAAACGGAGGCAAGATCTCCATGGTTTTAACAAATTCATCGAGAAGCCACCTCAGGGATTTTGGATGTGTGCGGAAGAAATGCAGGACACGACTCTCATGATCCTTGTAGTTTGTTCCAACTATCTCTCTAATTGTTGAAATTTATAAAGAAGGGTGGCCTAAAGGTGCTTATGATGATCTCGACATTATTTTTAGCATTTTATTAGTTGCCTTTGTAACAACAACTTGTGATTATCATCAATCTCTGCAGTTTAAGGCTTTAGATAGAGAGAAGAAGAAGATATTTATACATGCGACATATGAGTTGTTGGGTGATCCATACTCATGTGTGTAGCTCCCTACCATATAATATTGAAACGAATGATGCTAGAAATACATGGTGTTCCCGCTGAAGAACAAGAAACCTCTACTCAAAACATATGGTGCTCCCGGCCAGAAAACATATTGCTTAGTCTTTACATTCCTCGTGCAACTCACTTTGAAGGTTATAATCCTCCAATCGAATAAGAAAGACTATGCGTATATGTTCCATGTGTGGATCGATCTGAAGGATTTGTTGACAGATGAGCTAATTTTTACGCAGTAATGCGTTTCCCTCTGAAATGAACTCCCTACAACACCAATTTTCTTCTCCATTGCTCTCAGAAGTATTCTGAGCTGTGTAAGAATACTTCTTCTGTGGATTGCCAGGCTCTGTACGGGAGTTGCCCTGCATTTGATGGGCTTAGGCAACAGGTTCGAAGCTCCTCGTCCCCGCCGATTTGCTGCGCCACGGATTTCCAGAGGCTGGGAAACGGAGCTTGAAAGATTTGCAATGTTCGCATTATACGAGTGTGTATAGGAAAGAGGACAATGACGCTGTTGGGGCATATGGAATTTGACTCTCCTTCTCTATTCCGGATCGTGGGCTGGACCTGACCTCAGACTCTGTGATGAATGCCAGAGGCCTGATTCTGTGGACTGCGGGATCGCGCTAAGATGCATATGTTACCTAATGAATGCAGTAATCTTGCCCACTCTGGACATTTTGATTTTTTTTGAAGAATTGATTTCTAAAACATGAATTCTCATGGTTGATAAGCAATGGGAGTAGCATTTTATTTTTATCAAACATTTGGCTGAATAATTACGCTCCAACCTGGCAATTAAAACTCTGTATTTGAGTTTTCATACCCATGATTTGTTTCAGACAAACAAGACCCGTTTTATCTTTTACAGTTCTCAATGGAACCTTAAACTGCCATTGCAATTTCAATTTGCTGTTTCAGCAATCGTACCTGAAATTGTTTGAGATTTATTAGTGAAAAGTATACTGTTAGCTTAATAGCTAATAGATAGGAAGGGCTTATGAAGTTTATCAATGTAGTACTGTTAAAGCAGGATAATTCACAATTTTCCAGATTCAAATTTCAGTTATTCTACTACAGAAGCTATTATTCTAATTTGAAGGCACCACTATACTCTTCCTTTGGTCTTGTCTGTTTTCTTCTTCGGTCAATTACTCTGCTACAGGAACTATTATTTCAGTTTTAAGGCACCAGTTTTTCAGTTCTCTTCTTTCTCATTTGCGATACTTTTAACAGAAGGGACTTTGTAATATGGAGATCTAATCTCTTTTGGCAGTGTTAACAGAGAATTTGCAGAAGCGTCCTGTCTGGCATAAATGGTCTAGTTAAGGGGCTCCATTCCCGAGTAGCGTGCCCAATTTGTGGTATGGAGATTGAATATTTTTTAGCGGTAAGAAGTGCACTTTCTGGGATAAATGGTCATGGGTTCGATTCCCCAGTACCGCGTGTTATAATTATCTAAATAAATCTGTAACAGCGAGCGGGCGACATATTTTGAGAATACTATGTAGTATACCTCACAATCTGAAAACACAAATCAAATAGGCTTTGATTGCAGTACTCACCATAAACCCGAAGCTGAATACTAGTATCACATTGATTCCTATGGATACAGCAGCCAGTTGAAGGCTACTCAGATGGCCTGTAAAGATGAGTGTAACGGACCCGATTGCATATTGGGCTTAGGCAACAGGTTCGAAGCTCCTCGTCCTCGCCGATTTGCTGCACCACGGATTTCCAGAGGCTGGGGAAACGGAGCTTGAAAGATTTGCAATGTTCGCATTATACGAGTGTGTATAGGAAAGAGGACAATGACGCTGTTGGGGCATATGGAATTCGGCTCTCCTTCTCTATTGCGGATCGTGGGCTGGACCTCAGGCTCTGTGATGAATGCCAGAGGCCTGATGTGGACTGCGGGATCGCGCTAAGATGCATATGTTACCCCAATGAATGCAGTAATCTTGCCCACTCTCGACATTTTGATTTTTTTTTTAAGAATTGATTTCTAAAACATGAATTCTCATGGTTGATAAGCAATGGGAGTAGCATTTTATTTTTATCAAACATTTGGCTGAATAATTACGCTCCAACCTGGCAATTAAAACTCTGTATTTGAGTTTTCATACCCATGATTTATTTCAGACAAACAAGACCCGTTTTATCTTTTACAGTTCTCAATGGAACCTTAAACTGCCATTGCAATTTCAATTTGCTGTTTCAGCAATCATACCTGAAATTGTTTGAGATTTTTTAGTGAAAAGTATACTGTTAGCTTAATAGCTAATAGATAGGAAGGGCTTATGAAGTTTATCAATGTAGTACTGTTAAAGCAGGATAATTCACAATTTTCCAGATTCAAATTTCAGATCCCGAGCAAGTGAAAGATTGGGTTTGACCAAAACCAGCACAATCTATTACTATTTATGGAAGAAGCCAGTTTGGGGTATAGCTTTAGCAATAATGGCTTAATAGGTTCCCTCCAGAGTCCACACCTCTGTTGCATGATGAATATAGTGCGTCTTTGCTGGATATTTGCAAGAAAGGTGTTTCAAGAGTGCCTTAGGTTGTTAGGACAGACCGGAGTGAATGTAAGTGCCACACCGTGGTGATGGAAACATTGTAAAAAAATAGTGTGGACCTCCCCGGCCACAGTGAAATAAAATGTTGGTTTTGGAACTTTAGCCCTGCACTCCCGAGCTGAAAAATATTCACGTTAGACTACACCCTTATTCATCTATTCTTTTTACCTAGCCTTTGATGATGATAAGCAATGTTGAATTGGAAATGTGTATCACAACATTGCCAAAAGTGGCTCAATATTTTCTAGATGTTTTATAGGTGATAGAGTAAGGCATTGTTTGGTATATGTTTTAGAGGTGATAGAGCAAGGCACTGTTGGGTATATGTTTTAGAGCTGATAGAGCAAATCACTGTTTGGTAGATGTTTTATAGGTGATAGAGTAAGGCATTGTTTGGTATATGTTTTAGAGGTTATAGAGCAAGGCACTGTTTGGTATATGTTTTAGAGCTGATAGAGCAAATCACTGTTTGGTAGATGTTTTAGAGGTGATAGAGCAAGGCATTACATATAAGCTACTTTAAGAAGAGTTTTTCAATATGAAATACAGCTCCATTTTGTTATGAAATGCATTGTTAGATGGACATTTAAGATCAACAAGTATACTGTCGTTAACTCTTAGGGCTTAGTAAACCAGTACAAAACCATCTTTATATTTATAGGATTTTCCATGCGTGGAAGCAACCTTAGTCCTTAATACACTTACTTTTTTTGCTGCTTCTTTCATTGTCTTTGGTGGTTTCATTGTCTTTGGTGGTATCTTGCTAGAAAATTCTTACATAAATTCCAATATATGTTCTCTAAAGCAATATAAAATTCTCTCAAACGCAAGACATGAGCTTGGATACCACTTGGAGCAAAACGACATCACAAAAAACACATTGTACATTGAACACACAAACAATAAGTTGCTTTCTTCCAATTTTTTACATTTTGCATTAAAGTAAACAATATCCAAGCCACTAAGTAGATAGCTCTGCTCTTTTTCCTGTTTACGGGTGCACTGAGGCAAAGATTTTTGTTTTCTGAGGAAACTAAAAAAATAACTGTCCATAAATATCTAATTGATAAAGACTATTTAGTAATGATTTTTAATTTATCACAAAAAGCACACTCATTTTTATGCCATCACTAAGAATTGAAGGTATGCTTTTGTACGAAAGTTAGACATGGATGGAAGGAGTTTGACTATATTTTGTGGTTCTAGATGTCTACTAATATGACCTAATTTGACCTTGAATGATGCAAGTTCTGGTTTCTCGAGTATTTGACCTTGAATGATGCAAGTTCTGGTTTCTCGAGTTTTTTATAAAGACACTATTGAATTAAGATTTCGAGCTTTTTCTGATCTTGAGTAGAGTTTAGAGGATGTTTCCTTCATTACCAATACAAGTTTGGATCCATCCCATAACATAGCTAAATTAACCTGAATGGATTTTTCTTCTCCAATATTGTTTTTTCCAGGGCATTACGTTCCTTAGTTAGCTCAAGTCATCTACAGACACAACAAGCACCTTGAAAATCCAGCCATTAATCTGAAAGGATATATGGTAAGACCCTATACTGTCATTATGAATGTATGGGCATTAAAATATAACGAGCAACACTTGAAATGAACGATAGATGGCAATAAATCATTTGTTCTAAATAGGATCATATAGAATGAAAAGGGGCGATTATATTTCTATATTGTGTTTTAACATCCGGAAAATCATGGTTCTTGCAGGTGGGCAATGAACTTACAAACGATTTCCATGATCTTGTAGGGATTTTTGAATTTATGTCGTCTCATGGTTTGATATCAGATAACACCTACCGGTTGCTCAATATTCACTGTGACTTTTCATCTCTTGTGCATCCATCGGCTCTATGTAATATGGTATTAGATCACGCCGATGTGGAAATGGGAAATATTGATCCAGACAGTACCCGTCCTTGTTTGAATAGTACTGGAACATATAGAAAACAACAGAGAAAAAGATATGTAAGTATATTATATACATTAAGCATTGTATATGCCAGCAGATCAGTTTGAAGGTATGCTTAAAGTCCAATTTCGTATCTTTTGCATTTGGTAGTCTCTTTCCCATTGACATGGTAAACTGTAAAATAAAGAACAGAGAAAAATATGTCTAAGAATATTAGATACATTAAGCATTCTATATGCCAGCTTATCAGTTTGAAGGTATGCTTAAAGTCCAACGCTATATCTTTTGTGGTAGTCTCTTTCCCATTGACATGGTAAACTGTAAAATAAAGACCAGACTAGATGATTGAGGTCATTTTTTCTCCAATTAAACACATTCTTGCATGCCATTGAGGTCCACAATTTGTTGCATGGTGAATTTAAATGACTGGTATCCATCACCTCTAGATGGGGATAATCAGATCAGCTATAAGAGCACTACTGCATTCTCTTTCTCACAGAGGCATTTTGTTGCAGCCATGGAGGCATCTGTTTGTGGAGTATGATCCTTGCACTGAAAAGCATTCCGAAATTTATTTCAATCTACCTGAAGTACGAAAGGCTCATCATGCCAATGTTACAGGAATTCCTTATAACTGGACTACTTGCAGGTCTGTGGTTTTATTATTAAAATGGTAACTTTTTTTTTATCTGGTGCTGCTTCTTTTGCATTTAAAGGATCTTCATTCATCAATCTGGTATGTTTTATTTATTATGTATAGTGATGAAGTTTCCGCTCATTGGGGAGACTCCCCTAGATCTATGTTGCCAATTTACCTAGAGCTCATAAACGTTGGACTACGCATTTGGATGTTCAGGTCACAACTCACCGTGCATATCATTTCTTTTAATCAAAACATGGCACTTAGAACAATGAGAATATTTCTGGTTGGACTTTTGCTTTTATCTTCCACCATAAAGTCTACTATAGAAAATTTGATATTGTTTTGTTGGTATGCAATGGAGATACAGATTCAGTGATTCCAGTAGTAGAAAAAACAAGGATTCAAGGGCCATGATTTGAGTTTTCATACCCATGATTTGTTTCAGACAAACAAGACCCATTTTATCTTTTACAGTTCTCAATGGAACCTTAAACTGCCATTGCAATTTCAATTTGTTGTTTCAGCAATCATACCTGAAATTGTTTGAGATTTTGTAGTGAAAAGTATATTGTTAGCTTAATAGCTAATAGATAGGAAGGGCTTATGAAGTTTATCAATGTAGTACTGTTAAAGCAGGATAATTCACAATTTTCCAGATTCAAATTTCAGATCCCGAGCAAGTGAAAGATTGGGTTTGACCAAAACCAGCACAATTTATTACTGTTTATGGAAGAAGCCAGTTTGGGGCATAGCTTTAGCAATAATGGCTTAAGAGGTTCCCTACGGAGTCCACACCTCTGTTGCATGATGAATATAGTGCGTCTTTGCTGGATATTTGCAAGAACGGTGTTTCAAGAGTGCCTTGGGTTGTTAGGACAGACCGGAGTGAATGTAAGTGCCACATCGTGGTGATGGAAACATTGTAAGAAAATAGTGTGGACCTCCCCCGCCACAGCGAAATAAAATGTTGGTTCTGGAGCTTCAGCCCTGCACTCCCCAGCTGAAAAAGTAAATGCATCAAATCTTCTTACAATTATACAATTATCATTATTATTTGTTTGCATAGTAACACAAATTTTGTTGGATTCAATATACTTACGGTTTCCCAAAAAATGTCTATTATTTTCCTGTCAGTCCCCTGCCCCACCTCCAAAATAATGTTGTTGGAGTTCTACTTATTTCCCATGGGAGAGAGAAATCTCTCTATCGAGGAAAAATCATCTAGGTCGGCATGCGCAAATGCAACAGCACTATTGCAAAGATAACCACAATCTGCAATGTTGGTGGTGGCACCTGCACACATTCAATTTTACTAAACAAAACCATTTTGTTCTAGGGACGTTGAAGACTTCCATTATGGGTTCTGAAAACCTTCTATTGTGAAATTTCTAAGCCTTTCTTTGCAGAAGCCTATGACCTGTGAAATTCCACAAATCTGGCTTCAAATTTTAACTTTTTGCAACACTGCATACTTCAACTGCAACATTGCAAATACTCAAACTCCATTATTATGACATTTTGTGTAGTCCCTAGGGAGAACATCTTCCCTCCAACTCATTGAAGAGTGGCTCATACAAAAATGGCCAAAAAGTGGCCATATGGAATTCGGCTCTCCTTCTCTGTTCCGGATCGTAGGCTGGACCTCAGACTCTGTGATGAATGCCAGAGGCCTGATGGGGACTGCGGGATCGCGCTAAGATGCATATGTTATCCCAATGAATGCAGTAATCTTGCCCACTCTCGAATTTTGAAATTTTTTTTTGAATAATTGATTTCTAAAACATGAATTCTCATGGTTGATAAGCAATGGGAGTAGTTTCAGGCATTTTATTTTTATCAAACATTTGGTTGAATAATTATGCTTCAACCTGGCAATTAAAACTCTGTATTTGAGTTTTCATACCCATGATTTGTTTCAGACAAACAAGACCCGTTTTATCTTTTACAATTCTCAATGGAACCTTAAACTGCCATTGCAATTTCAATTTGTTGTTTCAGCAATCATACCTGAAATTGTTTGAGATTTTTTAGTGAAAAGTATATTGTTAGCTTAATAGCTAATAGATAGGAAGGGCTTATGAAGTTTATCAATGTAGTACTGTTAAAGCAGGATAATTCACAATTTTCCAGATTCAAATTTCAGATCCCGAGTAAGTGAAAGATTGGGTTTGACCAAAACCAGCACAATCTATTACTGTTTATGGAAGAAGCCAGTTTGGGGCATAGCTTTAGCAATAATGGCTTAAGAGGTTCCCTCCAGAGTCCACACCTCTGTTGCATGATGAATATAGTGTGTCTTTACTGGATATTTGCAAGAAAGGTGTTTCAAGAGTGCCTTAGGTTGTTAGGATAGACTGGAGTGTATGTAAGTCCCACACCGTGGTGATGGAAACATTGTAAGAAAATAGTGTGGACCTCCCCGGCCACAGTGAAATAAAATGTTGGTTCTGGAGCTTTAGCCCTGCACTCCCCAGCTGAAAAAGTAAATGCATCAAATCTTCCTACAATTATACAATTATCATTATTATTTGTTTGCATACTAACACAAATTTTTTTGGATTCAATATACTTACAGTTTCCCAAAAAATGTCTATTATTTTCCTGTCAGTCCCCTGCCCCACCTCCAAAATAATGTTGTTGGAGTTCTACTTATTGCCCATGGAAGAGAGCAATCTCTCTATCGAGGAAAAATCATCTAGGTTGGCATGCGCAAATGCAACAGCACTATTGCAGAGATAACCACAATCTACAAGCTTTGTTGGTGGTGGCACCTGCACACATTCAATTCTACTAAATAAAACCATTTTGTTCTAGGGACGCTAAAGACTTCCATTATGGGTTCCGCAAACCTTCTATTGTGAAATTTCTAAGCCTTTCTAAGCCTGATCTACCATTGTGAAATTTCTAAGCCTTTCTTTGCAAAAACCTATGACCTGTGAAATTCCACAAATCTGGCTTCAAATTTTAACTTTTGCAACACTGCATACTTCAACTGCAACATTGCAAATACTCAAACTCCATTATTATGACATTTTGTGTAGTCCCTAGGGAGAACATCTTCCCTCCAACTCACTGAAGAGTGGCTCATACAAAAATGGCCAAAAAGTGGCCATATGGAATTCGGCTCTCCTTCACCATTGCAAATACTCAAACTCCATTATTATGACATTTTGTGTAGTCCCTAGGGAGAACATCTTCCCTCCAACTCACTGAAGAGTGGCTCATACAAAAATGGCCAAAAAGTGGCCATATGGAATTCGGCTCTCCTTCTCTGTTCCGGATCGTGGGCTGGACCTCAGACTCTGTGATGAATGCCAGAGGCCTGATGGGGACTGCGGGATCGTGCTAAGATGCATATGTTACCCCAATGAATGCAGTAATCTTGCCCATTCTCAACATTTTGATTTTTTTTTGAAGAATTGATTTCAAAAACATGAATTGGTTGATAAGCAATGGGAGTAGTTTCAGGCATTTTATTTTTATCAAACATTTGGTTGAATAATTATGCTTCAACCTAGCAATTAAAACTCTATATTTGAGTTTTCATACCCATGATTTGTTTCAGACAAACAAGACCCATTTTATCTTTTACAGTTCTCAATGGAACCTTAAACTGCCATTGCAATTTCAATTTGCTGTTTCAGCAATCATACCTGAAATTGTTTGAGATTTTGTAGTGAAAAGTATATTGTTAGCTTAATAACTAATAGATAGGAAGGGCTTATGAAGTTTATCAATGTAGTACTATTAAAGCAGGATAATTCACAATTTTCCATATTCAAATTTCAGATCCCGAGCAAGTGAAAGATTGGGTTTGACCAAAACCAGCACAATTTATTATTGTTTATGGAAGAAGCCAGTTTGGGGCATATCTTTAGCAATAATGGCTTAAGAATTGTTCCCTCCAGAGTCCACACCTCTGTTGCATGATGAATATAGTGCGTCTTTGCTGGATATTTGCAAGAACGGTGTTTCAAGAGTGCCTTGGGTTGTTAGGACAGACCGGAGTGAATGTAAGTGTCACACCGTGGTGATGGAAACATTGTAAGAAAATAGTGTACCTCCTCGGCCACTGAAATAAAATGTTGGTTCTGGAGCTTCAGCCCTGCACTCCCCAGCTGAAAAACTAAATGCATCAAATCTTCCTACAATTATACAATTATCATTATTATTTGTTTGCATACTAACACAAATTTTGTTGGATTCAATATACTTACGGATTCCCAAAAAATGTCTATTATTTTCCTGTCAGTCCCCTGCCCCACCTCCAAAATAATGTTGTTGGAGTTCTACTTATTGCCCATGGGAGAGAGCAATCTCTCTATCGAGGAAAAATCATCTAAGTTGGCATGCGCAAATGCAACAACACTATTGCAGAGATAACCACAATTTGCAAGCTTTGTTGGTGGTGGCACCTGCACACATTCAATTCTACTAAACAAAACCATTTTGGTCTAGGGATGATGAAGACTTCCATTATGGGTTCCGCAAACCTTCTATTGTGAAATTTCTAAGCCTGATCTACCATTGTGAAATTTCTAAGCCTTTCTTTGCAGAAACCTATGACCTGTGAAATTCCACAAATCTGGCTTCAAATTTTAACTTTTTGCAACACTGCATACTTCAACTGCAACATTGCAAATACTCAAACTCCATTATTATGACATTTTGTGTAGTCCCTAGGGAGAACATCTTCGCTCCAACTCACTGAAGAGTGGCTCATACAAAAATGGCCGCTCAACATTTTAAGAATCCATGTCACGGGAAAATATTGGAATGGTCTTATCTCTGGTGCCATTATTCCTACCTCACCAGCTATCAGTTTTCACTTCTATCCAATCTGCTATTCGCTGTCACTTGGATCACTAACTTTTACAAGCTACGAAGGATCCTTCATAATAGGCCCATGATGATATAGTGTTCAGATTACGCTTCAGTTTCCAAGCATGTGAAATAGGGTTCCCATTGTAACTTCCCAGGAAAATATTAGCGAGATGAAAATGTAGATTTCAGATCACATGTTCATAGAGAGAGAAAAAAGTAAATTGTTACTTTGTTGCAATAGAAAACATTTAGAAACTACATTACTTATTTTATTTTAAGTAGCATAGATTCATTTTAATTTAGAAATATCAAGTATCAAGTAGGATATATAAGTTATAAAGCTCAACTTTTTTTCTTATTTTTATATATTATTTGCAAATTATTTAGAAATATATTAAATATGAATACAATGAGATGGATTCCTCTTAATCGCAAATTTTTTAAACAACTAAATTATATAAAAAAACTATCCTCTAAATTTCAATTAAATTCTAAATTAATTAAATTTATATAATTAAAATAAATAAATTTAATATTATATTTAGATTGTTATATTATTTTATTTAAAATATTTAAATACTATAAATAAGATAAACAAACCTCAATCTTTTTGGATTGGCCTCTACTATAAGCAAACCATTTATAAATAGGATAAAAGTGGAAAAATAAAATAACATGTCTGTCTTAATTCCTGATTTTTAAAACAACAAAAAATTTGCACCCCTTTTTTTGTTTTTTGTTTCTCAAACAACAAAAAATTTGCACCCCTTTTTTGTTTTTTGTTTCTCTATCCCTCTCACACTCTTGGGCTCAATTGATTCAAAGTTACTGGACATCATTTAAAATGGATTCGTTTAAGTACATTATATTAAATATGATAAGGCTGAAAAATAAAATAGCATATTTTTTTTGATTCCTGATTCATTTAAGATAGATTCTTCCTTAACTTAACCAGAAAAATAAAATAGCATAAGTGCCACACCGTGGTGATGGAAACATTGTAAGAAAATAGTGTGGACCTCTCTGGCCACAGTGAAATAAAAAACCTTTTGTACAATATTTCTTTTTTCGATTGAATAGAAGGTTTCGCTCTTACATTAGCAAAAAATAGTTTAATCCATTTCATACGTTCTGTATCAACATCCTTATCAATTGGTGAATCACAAATTAAACACATTCTTACTTTCATATCATATGATTGCTATACTTTATGCAGGTTGATTGCCATACTTTATTCAAGTTGAGTCTATGAAACCTCTTTGTCTAAGATGCAACGTGCTACACTACTCTTTTATAAATATATTATGTTCCAACCTAAAAATGGCATGGCATCTGGAAATCACCAACTTGTAGCTCAGTTAAAGGATGGCAGAGAACTAGACCATGTATTGGTTTGGCTGTTAAAGAATATGCCATATCAAGTTGGTCTTTGATCTTACTTGGCAAGGGCAAACATGCAATCTTTTTAGTTTACAACAACCAATATCCTCAAAAGAAAAAGGCGGAGTTCTGAGTACCTGAACACATAGTTGTGACTGTCTAATTAACAGTGTTTTGATTAGAATGTGATATTGTAATTTGGTTGATATTGTAGTTTGGTAAATATAGAGAAATTGTAATGGGCTAAGTATCTAATAAATATTTGTTTGGTCGCTTTTATGTGTATGTGTAGATTAAAATTATTGTATGTTACAATAAGAATAGGATGAGAATTAAAAGTATATTTTATATATAATTTGCATTTTGTTAGAAAATATTAAAAATGTACATAAAAATTCTTATGTAGTTTAAAAGGTTAACCTATGCATCAAGCTTATAAAATATATTTGACACTTTCTAAGCAGTAAAATGATAAATTTCTCTGTGGAAGAATCCAAGATTCCATTCTATGAGAACTTGTGCGAAGTTCTATGGCTATGTATTAGTGAATTCTTTGACAATATGTGTCTATATCTCTTAATGCATTTTTATGGCAATTCCTCTTGTCATTATATTTGAATCTTGAGACACATTATATGTGAGGAACTACGAGATGTTACTCCCAGATATATGCAAAGGACATAAGTTTGTTATCTAAGGATCATCATCCTTGTGACATGTATGAAGTGATGATGTTCAATGTAATTTTAAGTTGACCTCATTAGAGTCGATGACAGACTCATGACATTTTGGTTTTCTCTCTTTTTACAAGATCACGTTGCTAGACCTAAATAGTATGTGGAGGGGACCAAAACAATGTGGATCATATTTATAACTAAAGGACCAAAAAACTCAGGTGGCAATTTGGCGAAAGGGTTTGCAAGATATGCTAAAATAACTCTGTATAGTCCTACTCCGACCATCCCCTTTCCAGCAGAAACCTTTTGCAAAGATATGTCAACCTTTTGTGTTTCTTGGGATATGTTCTGAGCTCCAAGATGGATATAAATTGAGAGCAATGAGTCCAGTGGTATCCTGGGATCAGAAGGGTTAGGATGCCATGCAAATTTTGGGCTTGCAGAAGATCCCATGAACAACTCGTTCAACTTCAAGTCATCAGGAATGAAGGTTTCATTTGGGGCACCTAGCTAGATATCTCCAGAACTTGTGTAAGCTGGCAATTTAAGAGGTCCTCTTTCAAGACATCGCTTTATTTTATAAGATAATTTGGTCCAGTATTGAGTATTCAGTTCCCTATGAGCACAAATTAGTCTGCAGTCCACTTATATTAATCATTAAAAGAGAGAAAGTAACTGTATAAACTTCATTTGAACATATCTACGTCACTAAACCCAAAAGTTCAATATGCTATGCTCTGTTCTAGAGGTTAAACCCTCATACTGTTTTTTCTCAAATTGTTAAAAAAAGGGTGAGATTGTTATTCTATTATTCTTTTTTATAGATTTTCTGCCCTCACTACTTAGTGTTTTAATGCAACTCATTTTTTATTTCACACCACACAAGAGGCCATGGAAATATTGAATCCCAAATAAAGTTGGCATATACAAATAGGGTGTGGATAAATTCCAACCATTTAAGTAGTAAAATTATTCAAACACAGGCATTGCCAATGCAAATATATATGGATGTTTCAAGAAAAAGCCAAATCAGGGTCTTCTAGTCAATAAAGGTGCCATTTGTATATGGGAAATTTCTTGATCATTATGTATAATCTTAATGTTGATAGATATGTCTACTAAGTGGTTCCAGTTAATAGGGCATTGATTTGAGTGTTCAATATATTTTTCTTCTTTATCAAAGTATTCTTTTGTTGTATTTGTGTTCTTTAATTTATGCCTTACGGCGTTTCCTTTGCAACATCTGATGCAAATGCTAGTTTATTTTTATTTTTGCATAAGTTTCTTCATGGAGTCGGCCTTCTTACTCACAACATAACTCGCTTTTGTTTCTATTGATATCATAATCTCTCCGATAGCATCACATTCGTCGTGGTATCATATGGTTGGCATCACCGAATACGTGTTGGCATCACATTCATTGATATTCGTTGTATCGTATGATTGGCATCACCAAATACGTGTTGGCATCACATTCGTCGTCGAATAGTATGGTTGGCATCACATTCGCCGTACTCGTCATATCGTATGATTAGCATCATATTCGTCATATCGTATGATTGGCATCATACTCGTCGTATCGTATGATTGGCCTCACTTTCTTTGTATGATCTGATTGGTATTACATTCATTATATGTATGGTAGGGTTATGGGCCCATCACATCCACTATATAATATAATCTTTGTGGAACCACTATGTGGCATTGCATAATTTAAAATGGCATCACATAATTTAATATAAATGTGGCCGTTAGTCTTCTTAATAACTTGGACAAAGACATGAATAAGGGGTTGGTACTCATGGCATTTTCCCATGCTGGTGAAGATCATCAATGACGACTATATATATGCAAGAGTAGCAAAATATGTGAAGGACAAGTCCACTTTGTCAAAGAATGTCATATTTGAAGGACAAGTCCACTTTGTCAAAGAATGTCATATTTGAAGGACAAGTCACTTTTTCAAAGAATGCCATGGGTCAAGACATCTCTGCAATTGACTTAATAAACATTGAGGAATTTGCACAAATGGTTATAGAAATATCAAAATATCAAAAGCAACTTCATTCTTATCTTGTGTCAAAGATGCCATATATTGCTCCAAACCTTGCAATATTGATTGGTGGAATGTCGTGTGCAAAAATGTTTACTGATGGGAGGCAGCTAGAGGCAACATTCACATTGTACATTGGCAACATTCATTCAATGCCCAATAAAAGCATAAATCATCCATTACTTTAATATTATGGAGGAAACCAATCACAATTTTTATGGCTATCATGCTAGGGAACTTCTTGGAATCAATGAAGCACTATATTTTTGATAATAATAAAAATACAGTTTTTTTTTGGACCATTGCTTCCTTATAAAGTGGAGAGAAATGTTAATAATATTGTAACCATTGAAAGACAATCTGCTCTAGGTTCAATCATATATGCCTCCAATGAAAAATCCCTATGGAAGCTTCAAAATACGTAATGCAAAAGAAATGGATGTTCAAGGTTGCTACAATGGTTCAATGTTTATTTTTGCAGATTTATTACCTATTAGATATAGGGTTACGGAGTTACATCCTCAAATAATTGCCTCACATATTCAATGTCTCATGTACTTAATAATGCAATGCACTTATTATTTGGTGGCTATAATTTAGAATTTCTCTTTGTAATGGCAATATCTTACAAAGTATTCCCTCAACAAAATATGTGCAACATTTTTCAGAATGTTTTCACAACAATATATTACTATATTCGATCAATTCTGAAGCTTATTTGGAGCAATGTTTATGGATTAGCATTCAATCAGTGATAGTGTCAACATTGTTTACATAGACCAATACATTACAGTTTACAGGCTACAAGACATCTATAACCCCTTGCCATTGATGTCAAAGGAGGAGGTAAGAAGAAGTTATGGGCAGCAATGAGAAACCAACATATGAGAAATATCTTTCAGGACAAAAGGAGGAGGGAAAATGAGTTGAGTTTTCATCAATGCCAAAGGGGGAGATTATTGGCAATATTGTCATTGATGGCAAAGGAGTAGCAAGAAACAAGAGAAGGTAAAGGAGCAGAAGAAGGAGGAAAAGTTGTGATACATTCAAATGTTTTCATAATGTTGCAGAGGTTACTATATTAAAGAATTTGTTGTGATGTAAAATTGTTCATTAAGCTTAATTGTTGTGACGCAAAGGCAAGACTCCAGGGAAAATCCAAAGATTGTTGTGATGCATTAATGAGTAAGATTGGCATTTGATGTTGGCATTAGGTTGATTCATTCAATGATTACATGTGGCTGAAATTAATATTGGGTGAATGATTTATTTGTGTTCTAATATTCAAGATATGAAGTGTTTGGAAACGAATGATAGGAAGGCAAAGAGTCAAGCCTATTCACTTCAAATTCCTATGTGGGATACAAACATCCAAGAAACTATCTCTATAAAATATGTGATTTTGTAAGGCATAAGTAATGTTAGAGAATGGATGAATGTGTGGGAGATGATTGAGCTATTATGCATTAGTTACCTAGCAGTTATGAAGCTGATGTGAAGCAGATTTGAAGGGAAGAATATGCAGAGATGAAGATGGAGATATGCAAAGTTTATGACCAGGTAAACCAGTACATTGTTATTTTGTGTTTGCATAAGGAGGTGGTAGTCTCCTTTCAAGTTGAAGCTTGATAAATATATAGTTGGAGTTGGTTGAGGTAGGAGCCTCATGTGGGTTGTAGCCTACATAAAACATATGGAAGTTGGAGCTTCCTTGCATGTTGCAGCGTGCAGAAAATGGAGGTAACAACCTCCTGTAGATTGGGGCCTATAAAAAATCAGATGTAATAAGCAGTAGGAGCTTTCCTTTTCATCACAACAATAATAAAATTGTGGTTTTCTCCCTTTATGGGTTTCCACATATATCTAGTGTCAATGTATGTTGTTATTATGTGTTCATGTATCTGTTTTGGTTTGCTTATTACTTGTGGATCACATATTCATATGTTGGTTATTATTTGTTAAGTTGTTCATGTTATGTATTAGTTAATGATATTAATGAAAAGAAAATTAACGTCCATGTATGTACTAAATTGATTAACCCCCCTCTCAGTTTATTCAAGTTTTCAACACTTCCTAAACTATGGGTTTGAATCCACCATTTCATTTTTTGACTTCTCCTTGTTCACGAGCACCACTTTTAAAAAATTTGGATACCTACACACACACAACGACAATAATGACAACATGTGGATAAACACATAGATGAAAAGTGTAACAACCTTGAGTTAAAGTTTCATGTAATAAAATAAATAAAAGTAAAAAAATAATAAGACCAAGGTCATGGGACACATATTCCAAGTTGAACGTTGAGAAAACACTATAGTGGGCATCACTTGTGGTTTATTAATGGCTATGGAAATTGGCAAAGGCAAAAATACAATAATTGGAAATTTTGTATGTGAAATTAAGGAAAATAGGAGAAAAGGGAGGTGAAGCAACACAAATTTCCATGCAAGGGAAATTAGAGCAAAATGAAGAAAAAGAAGACTTCAATGATAAAAAGGCATCAAATAATTAATTCACAACTTTTTGTCAGTTTTGGCTTTGGATCAGTTTCAAAAATAGGGAGAGGAGAGGGCAAGAAAGCAAAGGAAATCAAGGGAGCGCAAGTAGAAGGTTGGATCAACAACTTCAACAGGAGGATTTTGTAGGTAATAGGTTGCATGTGTGATTTCTCAACTGAGGTGTGAGTGCATGGTACATGCATTTGTTTATTTGGTTCATTTGTCATCATTGGCATTGGTTTTGCCTCTTTTGACAATGATTTCAGCATTGCCTTGCCATTTCATGTATAGGCATGGTGTGATGGGATTCATCCGTGGTCGAGCTTTGGATTGTCGAAAGATTTTGGAATCAAGTGAGTTGGCCTCAGGAAAATCCCAAGGGTAGGGGTGGGTATAGTTTTCTACAGGAAGCCCTCGACGTTTGGGTGAAGACAAGAAAATTCATCAAGGTATAGTCAAGGAATTCTAAGGCATCCAAGATTTATTTGGTTTGTGATATCGGGACAAGTTTAAGCGAGATCACGATAGCTCAAAGGTGGAGGTGGTTTAACCTGTGGATTCCCTAGTTGATTATGTCTTGGTTTATCCCATGAGATCTCACATTCATGGTTGAAATATGGCATGGGGATGACTGGATGAAAGAAACATGTGCTTTAGCCCAATCTATGGTCGGGTACTACGTGGAAGTCCTTGACTTGGTTGGATTTTTCATATGTAATTATGAGTTATTTTCCTAATGTGATTAATGAGCACGTGTACTTGTTATTATGTTGATTTTATGGCAGATTTGTCATGATTCCTATTTTGGTTATATGTTGGTTATATGCATGGTTCTAAGATAATCTCTATTTATGGATCTTATTTATGATCCTATAAGTTGTTCAATGGTTGATGAATGCATGGGCTAATAAGTGTTGTTGCAATTAGCTTGACAGGGGATAAAGCCTTCTTGGTGATTCTCAGATGAAGTTCAAAAGTTTATGATTAGATATGCATTTATGACCTGTAGCTTTCATATTTACCATATGTTTGACGAAATGTGTATCATGTACTAGGTATGTCATGGTTAAGTCCTTGTTCAAGTTTTGAATGGTTATCATTATTATCTTATTGTTTATGTTTCTGGAAAGTTATGGGTATTTATGGGCAGTGGTCTTGAGTCTTGCCTGAAAAAGTGGCACAAATTTCACAACCGCTGGCACAAAGTTGATTGATTTTGGTCATAACCACATGGAGGTAGGCTTATGGGTGTGGTTGGAACCTCATAACCACATGCATCGTGTGTCAAGGGTGTGGTTGGGCTTCCAAGTCAGAGAAAAAGAGTTCCAACTCAGGGATTGATAAACTGGGGTGGTTTTCAGGCTCCTGAGTGATCTGTAGTCCCTGAGGGATGTCAGTAAAGTATTCAGTTTGTAGGCCCCACTTCTGTAACTAGAACTTGGAGGTCGGGTCATGTCATAATAGCACTCAACTCATGTTTATCTTGGAGAGCTTGTAAAAGCTGGTAAATGTGGGGTGGGGTGGTTACAAAAAGTGTTAGAAGCTTCCTAAGAAATGTTACAAGTCTAAGAATCAAACATTCATGACTACAAGACAAAAGGTATATACAATGAGGGTGGCTTTTATGTGTATGGGAACCTAGTTTGCCCCACACTTCGATAATCAAGGGAAAAAAACTCACTTTTCCATGCTAATGTTCAAGTGAATAATATGAAGGTAAATACTCTTTTAATAATGGTTCTCGACGAAGCTCTACAAGCATCCATGATGAAGGTTACCTAATCTGTGTTCATGCTCTTCACGGCCTCCCCTAGTGCGGTTGGTTAGGGTCACGCTATCCCCTGGCCGTCATTATGGAACTGCTTCAGAACCTTGGCACCCATTCCATCAAGGACATCATCACTGGTAGGCCTCCAGACCAGGACTCATTTTTCACAAAGTTTTCCTCCATCTCGGCCTTCTTCTTGACAGGAGGAAAATTGGATAATGAAGGAACAATACACTCTCAAGAAAAGTTTTGAGGAATAAAGGAATAGAGAAAGAGAAAAGCAAAGATATTCGAA
>APFE031075505.1:0-20869 GCA_000404065.3 Pinus taeda | reverse complement strand
AATGGTCTACAATAGATCCACCTTCTGACATCTTCATATTAAATAACCGTTTCATAAGAAATACCTTGTTTGAGGCCGAGGGTTTTTCATATAGTTTCACCAACGCCTTAATCAAACCCTCTGTCATTGTTTCCTTCGAAATGTTGAAGGCGACCGATGCTGCGAGGCACAACCGTACTATTTGGAGTGCCTTTCTATCGAGAAGGTTTCATTTTTCATCTGTCATACC
Organism: Pinus taeda; assembly: GCA_000404065.3. Classification (NCBI taxonomy): domain Eukaryota; kingdom Viridiplantae; phylum Streptophyta; class Pinopsida; order Pinales; family Pinaceae; genus Pinus; species Pinus taeda. Next base: position 20,640 of record APFE031075505.1, on the reverse strand, counting down.
CGTCAGCATCTTTGTTTTTCCGCCCAATGGTAGGTACAGATCTTTCTGATATAGATAATCTTCCATCTACATCCTCCACAACAAGAAGTTTTGGCCGTTAAATTTCTCGACCCTAAACTTACCATCTTCCGCCATTTCTCCCACTCGAACGAGGAACCCTTCTTTCCTACGAATTTATTAGCCAAATAGCCCTTTGGCTCTGATACCAGTTGTTAGAAAATTATATATTACGGAGCAATGGAAGACATAAAATATTGCAGAAATATAAACACAGAAAACGCATAAAACAAGAGAGACACAGATATATGTTGTTCACCCAGTTTGGGCTACATCCACGGAGAAACAACCAGTCCTTCCTTTTATATTATCCAGCAAATTGAAGAGATACAACCTACAGCGGATCTGTTGTAACACCCTCTTCGCTCTCAATCTCCTCTCTATTTTTCACTTAGAATACAGATCTACATAGACACAATACAATTCCCTCATATATAGTGAGGGGTTTCCTTCTAGGGCAAAAAACCCTAAATTAAACATAACTTCTACCGTCAAATCTCTGCCTAATGAACGGCCTAGATTGAATAGAAATTACTATACTTTTACGAGGAAATTTTACATCTATTCTTAGCTTCGGGGGCGCTACCCCCGAAACCCCCTGCCAGGGGGGCCTCACTAAAGGTCGCAACTGCCCCCCCTGGACCCCCCTGCAGTGAATATTTTACGAGCAGCGTTGCCACCCCATTTCGAACTAGGGTCCAGTGTGGCGATACCTTTGAATACAAAAGATAATCAGGCTCCACACCCAACACGTTATTCTATCATGGTTATTATCCTGGTAATAAGCATGGTTTAATAAGGGGTCCAACTCAGATTTTGGCCTCCTAGGATGGCTTCTCAGCCTCTGAGTGTCTTGTAGCCCCTGTAGCATGTTGTGGAAGGTCATTTTGTCATTAGTTGTCAGTCCCACTTCTTTAATGGGACCTATGAGGTTGGGTCATGTCATAGTAGCTCTTTGTCTCATGTTTACCCTAACATGTTTGTGAAATTAGATAAATGTAGGAGGGGTGGTTACAAATTGGTATCATAGTGGGTTTCATTCTCTTTGGGTGATATCTGATAGCAGATTGGTATCAGCGCATGGTTCAAATAATTTGTTTGGATGGGTGGAATGAGTTTTTCATGCATGAATGTCAGTTTCTATATGGTTTTTCTGCCTACATTATTATAGTTATTATTATGTAGGCATTATAGTGGCTATGATTAGCATGTATCTAGTTAGTGTTACATTTTGTGACATCATGCTTGGTAATTGGATGATGATTGAGATGATGCCGATATAATGATATGATTATGTATATACATGTATCATGATAATATGGACTGATTTTTTGGATGAGATAGCCTCCCATGAACTTCAATAAGATATGTTGATTATTTTTATATTTGGTTAGCTGAGATTGTATGTTTGTAGGAAGAAGAAGATCAAATATGACTAGAAAAATGGTGGATTATAGTTCTTAAGACTCCCCTTACAGATAATATGAGCAGCAAGAGACTAGTACTCTCTGGACATAGAAGACACATTGAGAATTTTCAAGGAAGAGATCAGAAGTTTTAAGACAGATAATGACATAATTATTTTGTCACAAGAGAGACTTTCTAGGGCACAGGAGAAACAAGTAGAGGTCGATGCAATTATCCTTTAGAGTTTTTCATACTTGTAGAGACATGGAAAACCAAGAACTAGTTATGGATAGGAGGACATTACTAATGGAGCATATGGTAGAAGGTATCATGATGGGTACAGGTCGGAAGGAGATGACACTGTTAGAGTTGGAAGGTTATTGGATACACTTGATAGAAGAGGGAATGAACATGGGTTCTATTCTAGTTCTATTTTAGACAAGTATCATGGTCATCATTTCTATCATCCTTACAGGAGGAGTGACAAGGAATACTTGTCAGATGGGTTCAAGAAATCCAAGCCACCTACATTTGATGGAGAGTTGAAGAATTCGGAAGATGAAGAGGCATGGTAAATAGGATGAAGAAGCTCTTTACGCTGCATGAATACATAGAGAACATGAAGGCCATAATATCTATTTTGAGTATCAAAGGGAAGGCAGACATCTGGTGCGAAGATTTGAATCATTTCAAATATATCAGGATAGAGGAGTTGAGTTGGCATGAATTCAAAATACTTTTCAAGAAGAAGTACTTGTTAGAGAGATACTACGACATGAAAGCCAAGAAGTTCTATGAGATGAAAATGGTATCAGTGAAAGATAAGGAGTACATGACTAATTTCATAGATTTATTGAGGTATGTGTCGTATCTGAAGGATGATAACACCAAATTTCATATATTTATCAGTGGAATACCATTAGCAAGTAAGGATCAAATTGACTATGATGAGCCTCGGTCACTGGAATAAGTCATTGGAAAGTTGAAACATTGTTATGGGAAATTGAAGCATAAGACCAAATCTAAGCAAGGTTAGCAAGGGAATGAAAATACTAAAGGTAAATGGCCATTGAAGTGAACAAGACCTAAGGATGCAGATGAGAAAGATAATGTTGATCCTTATAAGAAGTTTAATGCAGTTGAGAAGGGACATGGGTCACAACCTAGAGAGAAACATAGACAATTTCAGTGTTTGATATGTGGCTAGGAGCATCTCAAGAATGATTTTCCATCATATCAGGGTGGTAGCCCTCAAATATACAATGTTCAGGAGGCATAGACAGTTGGGGATGTTGGACAAATAATTCCCCATATCTATGAAGCATTGGATAACAGGAAAGCAGATCACCAGGAATCTATTACTGAGATGGAATGTAAGCTCTATGATCGAGTTGTTTCTATTTGGATTGACCCTAGATATAATTATAATTACGTTAACCCTGACCTGGTGGATAAGTGTGTTTGAGAAAATAAATGCATGCAAAGTCTTGGTTGGTCCAATTGGATATAGTTCCTAACAAAAGAGTTAATCATTGGGTAAGAGGTTGTGCATTTGAGTTGAATGATATGCCTACATCAGCACATCTAAATGTACTTCCATTCAGATCATATAGTATTCTTTTGGGTATGGATTGGTTGTACCTTCATGGGACTAAGGTGCATTGTTATGAGAATTCCATTGAGTGCTTGGATGACAATGGAGAATAGAGAATCTTGCAGGATAAGAAGAAGGAAACATCAGTTAGAATGGTTATAGCTATGCAGGAAAAGTGCAGTAGCAGGAAAGGGTGTGTCTTGTTTGTAATTCATATTTCCAGTGATAAAGATAAGGTTGTTGAGGATTTAGAAGCCTTGAAGAGGTACCTAATTTTTCAAAAAAATTAGGATGTATTTCTAGAATATATTATAGTGTTACCACCTCATAGGGAAGTGGACTTTTCTATTGAGTTGATACCAAAAGAAGCACCAGCATCAAAGGAATCTTAAAGGATCAACACTCTAGAGCTAATGGAATGGAAGTTGCACTCAAAGGAAATTCTTGACAAAGGATACATTAGGCCAAGTATATTGTCGTGGGGTGCACCATTATTGTTTGTGACGAAGAAGGATGGTACTCTCAGGTTATGCATTGATTATAGATAGATGAACAAGGTGACGATTAAGAACAGATACCCTTTGCCATAGATCGATAACTTGTTTGACCAGTTGAAGGGAGCAACAATTTTGTTGAAGATTAATTTGAGATTAGGATATCATTACGTACGAATCAAACAAGAGGACATCCACAAGACTTCTTTTCGGACTAGGTATGGGCATTATGAGTTTGTTGTGGTTATTTTTTGTTTGACTAATGCTTCAACTACTTTCATGTGTTTGAAGAATACTATGTTGTGTCCTTATCTGGACAATTTTGTGATATTATTCATTGATGATATATTGATATATTTTGTTGTCACCTACTGCAAAATATGTTTTCAGCTATCAAAAGAGTGCAAAAGAGAAGACAAGTTTGCATTCATCTTCCAAGGATCAAAACAAATCAAAGTCTGAATAGTACCCTCTCAACTGAAAAGTGCTCTAAACAAGCTTTCCAACGATATGTGGAAGTCCAAAAATGGACTCCTGGATCAAACGTTATGGTCTTCTGAAGTTCAAGGATTAAAGCCTCAAGGAAAGAAGGAATGTTAGAAGTTCGATATCGGAGATCACATATTGGAGGTCCAACAACATGTCATATTGGCACATCAAATATCATAGATTTGATATATCAGAGGTTAAGCAATATTGAAGATCGGTGATTGCAGTCACAGCAACATGGAATATCGACGATCACATGTTAGAGGTGCGATATCAGAGATCGGCAGTCGACACATCGCAACATTAAGTAGATTGGCACATCAGTAATCGGAGGATCACAACTCTTGAACATGTGAACCATTAAAATGTGCCTATAGTGTAAAATCACTAGGGGACTCAAAAATAAATTTACAAGGGATTTCTCCACAAAACTAAGGATGGATGGGCCCTTTACTCTCTCCTCCAGAAGGACGCATGACAGCATTTGGTTGGTTTCGATAAGCTACGCATTGCAACACGGGATTGGCTCTAATAAGGACACGTGGTCGATAATGTTAGCATGATGTGGTAGTATGGAAGGACTCGTGATAGACAACTTTGGCAGTTTGAAGGGCTTAAGGGCACATATTTGGGCGACATGTGTCACCACTCAAGAAGTGCCATGTGGTAGTGGTGACGTCACATCGAAGATCGCATATCAGAGGTTTATGGATGTCGACACTTTACAGCAATGGATGCTTGAAAAAGTGTCGATAAAGGGGATCTGATATAAGGGTTGGTGGATAGTCACAAGAGGAACAAAGATACAAAGGCGTGGGACAAAGAACAGAGGGCTATCGGCAATTAGAGGATGAGCATTGTCGCAACTCCCAAGTAAAATCCTCTGCCAATAAGGGGGCTCCGATATATAGGGATAGGCATGGTCTATAACAAGATAAAGAAACTTAGGTGCTATGCAGTTAACAAAGGAAAAATAGCCCCCAAGCAATAACAAAAGGCCCTAGTGCCTTAGGGCTAAGAACCTAGTCGTAGCCCTTGTTCATATGAAGATAAATACAAAAAGGGGCTAGAACAAAGGGGGCTAAAGGATATCAGAACTCATTGTTGTTGCATGATTCTTTAAGAGTAAAGGTTATTATATTGTTAATCTCCAATATAGCATTACTGCACTGTCATAGGGAATATCAAATTCCGATAGTGTTATACAACAAGTTGATAGGGATGGATGAGTCAAGAGCTACGATTCTTGAGTAACACAGAGGTCGCCACTATTAATCGCTCCTATCTCTAGAAAGTGGGAAGTTCATTTAGTTCAAGAAGAAAGCGACAGGGAGGCTGACCGAGTAACGAAAGAGGCACATTATGGCAAATACGTGTTTTGACCAGAGGCCATCATAGGAAGTAGCGAGGAGATATTTAGCTAGAATCGTCATTTAGTTCTTCCCGTGATTTGTTGTTCTGTTGTTTTTGTTATTGTACTATGTTGTGTTTTAAAGAAAGGAATCATTATGTTGCAATGATTTGAGTGATAGAGCCTTAACACGTCGAGACATCTATCCGATCAAACAGCTGGAGCTTAGGCTAAGATATTTTTGTAACTGTTTTCATAGCTTCTCCTCTCCTTATAAAAAGAGGGAAGAAACAATTAAGAAAGTTTATTTAATTCTGCAAGCAAGAGGCTCAAATTTTTTGGTTGCGCATTGGTTCTATTTGCCTATTCATGAGGGATTTGAGTGATAAGTGTTGAATTCATATAGACTGGTAATTTAGACTTGATCTTCGAGGATTAATGAAACTATTATGTTGATTCCTATCAGAGCAATGAGAACTATGTTTTCCTATTTGTATCTCACTTCATGTAAGTTTATCTTCCACTGAAACTATGTAATGAAGCTACCAAATTCACTCTCTCATGGTTATATGTATGCTGTTGAGTAGTAATAGTCCCTGTGTTAATTAAATATTTACATGTGTTATTTGATAGCTTACAGTACCTTTATGAGCATAGATTTACTTATGTTGATTAGTGACAAGTTTTTCCATGAAGTATAGAGTATGAAACCTTAATTCACGCTCCACAATTCCTGCCATTTCACCTCTTCATTCTTTCATACTTCTAATGGAGCTTGATACTCAGGATTTTGCATTGTATCCAACCCTCTACATCGAATTCCCTTCTTTCATTCCTCCTCTTCATGCTACTACAACACCAAAATTAAGGTTGCCTGTTGTTGTGTGTCGACCACCAGAATCAAAAATTTCCCTTGATATTAACTAGATTTACCCCCTATGTATTCAGATCTATGTATTTTCTTAAGTCCACTTTGATCAAGGACTATTGAACCAAGCCCCCTTTATTATATTTTTTCAAACTAGGTGACAATTGGAGTGCAACAGAAAACCCTACTCATAATATTCAAAAGCACTCCTCTCTTGAGATGTCCTAGGAATTGGTCTTATTTCAACCCAGAGGTTGTATCTAGGAGGCTTCTATATTTCCTGAAGCACTTGTGCAATAGGTGATAGAAAAAGATACAACTTATTCTAAGAATGAGGAAGAGCATTTCGAGCACTTAGCAGTAGTATTGAGATTTCTAAGAGAGTGTTGGTTGTATGCTAAGCTTAGTAAATGTAGTTTATTTTAGACATAGGTACATTACATGGGACATGTTTTTTCCAAGGAAGGCATAACAGTGGATCCAGAAAAGATTAGAACTATCAGGGAATGGGTAGCTCCTAGGAATGTGGATGAGGTTAGATCATTCATGGAGTTAGAAGGTTATTATAAGAGGTTCATCAAGAAATTCTCATGAATTTCCTATCCTATCACATCTTTGTAGTGAAAGGGAAAAAAATGAATGGACACAGGAATGTGCAACTATGTTTGAGAAATTGAAGCAGTGTCTTACAAATGCTCCAATTCTATAGATTGCAGATCCAAATAAATAATTTGTAGTATGTAAAGATTTTTTCAAGAGAGGACTTGGTGGAGTCTTGATGTAGGAGGGATAGGTGGTATGTTATAAGTCAAGGAAACTGAATGGGCATGAGTATAACTATGTCACACATGATCTTGAATTGGCAACGATCATTCATTCATTGAAGATATGAAGGCACTATCTTCTTGGCAAGAGCTTTTCCTTGATGAGTGATCATAGTGGGACGAGATATTTGTTTTACCAACATAATATGAATGCCAGGCAAGCTAGATGGTTGTTCATGCTCAATGAGTTTGAATTTTAGATCATGTACATTAAGGGTAGGGAGAACAGGGTTTCATATTTTTTTAGTAGAAGAGTACAGGTAAATCACATAGTAGCTATGAGTTCATATGGGATAGATTTACAGGATCAAATCTTACATGCAAGGCAACAGGATGGCAAGTACATGGATCTTAGGCACAAGTTACAATAGTAAGGTACATGTGATAAGGATGTGGATTATCATCTTAGGGCAGATGGTTTAGTGAGATTTAGGGACATGGTATATGTGCCAGATAAAAATGAGCTCAAGAAGCTTATCTTGTGGGAATTTCATGTTAAGACGTATTTAGGTCATATGAGATATCAAAAAACTCTAAAAGTTGTGAATAAATTTTACTATTGGCAGAATATGAGGAAAGAGTTAGCTGAGTTCCTCGCAAGGTGTTTGGATTGTAAATAGGTAAAAGAAGAGTGTAAGAATATAGGTGATTTACTACAACTGATTCTGATTCTGAAATGGAAATGGAAGTTCATTTCTATGGATTTCATTATAGGTTTGCTGAGAACATATAGACAACATGATTACATCATGGTGGTGGTTAATAGGTTGACTGAAGTAGCTCATTTTTTACAACACCACGTTTTGGACGCTTATATACATTCGATGGCATATTCTGGGAGGTGTAAGGTGTCATGTGATAGTGGTATGATGTTTTTACTTATATTTTCTTTTATGGTACATGAATAGGCATGTCGGGAGACACAAAGTGTTTCTTGTGATGGGCACTATGGGATGCATGATATTTTAGTTTTATTCATATATAGTCATTTTACCTGGTAGGTACAAGGGGTCTTATTCCAGATGGATGGTGTGGAATTACTATTATTCACTTAGCACATTATTTTATTTTATTATGCATACATTTTATGCAGGAGTCACAAGGGTGTGTTTTGGTTATGAGATATATTTGGAGGGGAGTCCCTTGAGCCAATTAATTGCTCCTAAAAGGACCAACTAACCTCTACACATTAATTTATCAACTTGAGGTTTTATTTTTCTATTTCAAGGTTATCTGCACAGTTTATGCAAGAGAAATGTTGGTATGACTATTTATTGCTATTTTATTGAAAAACTAATTTGCAATAACAGAGAAATCAACTCATAATGCAATTTCTAATTATACAAACCATTCAAAACATTAACTTCTAAACTCTTCTTAAGGAAACAACAAAAGAAAACCTACTAAACATCAAGTTTTTTCTTAGGGAACAACAACTATAGAATAGAAAACCAATACTATGAAATCATAACATCAAAAGTGATTAAGTAAGCAATATAACAATATATGATAATCTACAGGAAACGGGTGAGAAATGACAATTCTCTTAACAGATTAACTACAACAAATATATTCTGTAACGATCTCGATAAATCTAATTCAAAATAGAGCATTCAATTTAATAAACAAGGAATGAGAAAGTAAGAACAATTGCACAAAAGGAAATAGCTAGAATGGGAGAATCAAACACCAATTTAATGATACAAGTGAAGACAATGTTGCTTCCACAATCGGAACCAAATCACCAGAATCGAACTACCTTATGAAAGAATCGGCACAACATATTAAATTTGGGTAATAAACACTTCCATTCAATTATAGAGAACCAATTACAATCAATGTATTTTCAAGTCTGAGCTTATGTCAAAACAATATCACAACTAAAAAACCCTTTTCTAAGCTTAATACGAGTTTTTATATCATGTCGATAAAAGATAAGAACAGAGAATCTATTTCTGATAACAAGCGATCCTAAGAATCTAAAGATTCTCATGATTCTCATTTAAGCTATAAATATCTTAATGCATCTAGAGAACCAGGTCAAAAGCTCATCTTTAACTAATTTTCTACAAACAAAGTATAATAGCCTGAGACTATCCGCTCTCCCATGATCATTCCAGGAAGAAGGATCAAATGCCAATGCATCAATAGATTCATGTCCAAAATAAGGATCCATTCATAAGTAAATAACACTTTAATGGTCAAATCCGTACATAAAAATAATAAAACAATAATTGCATATGAAACACTACTAGAATCCATACTACATAATTTACCATAGCCTATTTACAAAAAAGACTTAAAAAATAATATGAAAACGGAGAAGTAAGGCAAGAAATTTATGACAATTATGAGGCCCGACAGAGGCCCACCTGCCGAAACTATTTTAAAATATTAATTAAAATCCTTTAGAACTATTCTTCCCGAATAATAAGACATTACTAAAGTAAATTAAATTATTGAAGAACTAATTACAAAAGCAGTTAAACACTCTAATTGTTCCAAGAGAATATAAATAAGGAAGAAGATTATGAAGGAAAGAATGGAATGTCAATGATGAGAGACTTTTTCTAAGAAGTGACAAGGTGAAGAGGAGGCTCATCATTTTCTTCTGTGATTTTCTCAAAGAAATTTGTTGAATTTATCTTGTTATAGAGATTCAAGAAGCATTATCAATGTTGTCTTTATTTATCTTTGTCACATGAGTGTTTATGTAGGAGTCATTTATGTCTTAGACACTTTTGGATTAAGTTTTGGTCAACGATTATTGCAGGAACTGGTCGAACAACAAGTTTCACTCAGTCAACATTAATAAAAGCAACCTTTTTCAACCATCTTTACTATGCATATTTCTATGAGAATTTCTATGAGAATTTCTATTTTCGTTCATGACCAATTTATGTTGAAAATTTAATCGTTGTTTTGAGAGTTTTATTCTGCTATTTATACACACTTGTGTAGTCTTATGGTTGACAAGGTGTTTCTATATGTTTTCTCATAATATCATTATCTATTTTAGTTTGTATTACTGTTCATACTTCCATTTTATTGTTGATGTATGTTGTAATTATGGTTCTTTCTACACTTTCCTTTTAAAATATATATCATATTATTGATAATTTCTTTTTTTGTAATCTTGGTAAATAATTTCAATACAACATAAAGGGGCATAAAACCATGGGTCTAGTCCCATTATCTCACTTTCCCAATGATATTCGATTGTTTTTTGGTGAAGTATAAAAAATTCATCCATCCATAACCACCGGGTCATGTTAGAATGTGTGAAAGTGTCTAGAACATCTCTCTCTCTCTCTCTCTCTCTCTCTCTCTCTGAGATCATTTCTGTGACCTTCATTTCACCCTCTAATTATACCATGAAGAGAACAAGATTTGTAGGTTAAGAGATTAACTTTCAACATTGTTTCACTTAGATCAATAAATTTATACCATTCAAAACTACCTCTAGTACCATATAGAGTTGACCTCCTAGAGTATCAACAACTCTATAGGGATGATACTCATAAGAAACATAACGTTTTCACATATAAGGTTGTCCTAAAATAACATCACAAACTTTGAGTGAAGAAACATCACATAGTATCTCGTCCTTGAAGGGATTGAAATTGTATGATAGGAAACATTGACGACTAACATAGATGTATCATTTGTGGCTCAACCAAAAAATGGTGTATGGTTAAAGGTGTGGCACTCTCAGTAGATTCAATATCTTAATGAACTTGGCTAAGATTAGGTTCTTATTGCTACTGTTGCTAACAATGAAATGTAGTTGGGTCCCATTCATGCACATTTTCCAATGGAAGAGGTTATCCCACTCTTTAAGACCCTTTGGTTCTTTTGGTTGAATCTTTACAGTCGTGATGGTAGAGCTAGGTTCTGCATCGATGACCATCTTTCCTTTATCCCATTTTGAATCTGAATTAGAGACAAATTTTGTTTCTTTTTATTTAATATTTTCCAACAATGATTTATTCTAGTGGCATTCATCTATATTGTTCCAGGCACGTTTTTTGAATTCACACCAATTTCTAATTTGTAAATTGTCGTGGATATTCCATTGGATAGTTCATCACAACATATCTGACAATATTATATTAAAAATATGAGATTCAACATTATTAAAGTTTTATTAAACTTTAAGACATGTAGATTTAACTGTAATCAGTGCATGCATGTGAATGGAAATTATGCAGAAAATTAGAGAATGACAAAATAATATCACATGCACATAAGACACGAGATATTTTCTCTGGGAAACCCTTTCGGGAGAAAACCCACCTAGAAGGTGAGGCCACTTCACTCTATTTCTCTGTCTAGAAATATGGATGCAAGTACAAAGAAGTAATGCCTATGACCTGTGGGCTACTACAGTGCACAAATCCTCTCTATGTGATCTATCTCCTATATATCTTGGCTATATTTTCTCAGCTATGGAACAAAATTCTCTCGAAAAAATGGAATGTCTCTTCCTCCTAGTGGCTCGATTATAACATAGCCTGATAGCCTACTAGTGGTTAATTTTGACTATGTTGTTCCTTAAGAAACCAATTTCCTGGTTGTAGGGAAATTGTGCTTAATACATTAATAAAGATTATTTACTGTCAATTATTGTTTATTATATTCCCAAATGAAGGACTTGGAAAACTTGGCCTTAGACTCTTAATACATGTATGACCAAAACATCTCAGAATGCCATTTGTTGCTAAATATAAATGATGAATGAGTAAAGTTTGAAGGGGAAGTTAAAGACAATATGCTGATCTCCCACAGGAACTATTATCTGTAACTTCGAGGAATTATGATCATGAGAAATAAATCATAGACAATATGATGGTCTTTCACAGAAACTACTATCTATAACTTGGAAAGGAAGTGAGGACTTTAAGTATAGGAGCGCTCTTAAGGGATTTTACCGTGCAGCTTCATTACTACACTTAAAAAGAAGAAAACGCTTGATAGTGAAACTTACAAATTATATGTAACAACTCCTGGAAATTTCTGGTTGTTTCATTAATCAATGATGTTATCAGAAATATAGTGGCCTTGTTCTCCAAAATTCCAATCCTTTCTTAGTAAATTTTCCACTTTTTATACATTGTGGAATAGTTACTGATTTCTGAAACCTATCTAACTACTTTATAACTATATGAAATAAAACTGCTACAGAATTTACAGAGGGTAAAAACACCTCGAAGAACAAGAAATAACAAAACAAAACTGAATTTAGAAGGAGATGGTAACTGTTGTCTAGCTCTGCTTAATCTGTTGTTGAATTCCTCTGAAAGTGCCTCAATGGTAATTAATTTTCTTTAATCATAACAACCTGTGTTTAATTTGTGCATAACATGACTTACGCATGTATCAGGCGCATTTTAATTGGCTAGAACAACAAGAAATTTGACCAACTGCCTTCTTCTTTAAATCTGGGTTTAACACTGATTTTTTTGTTTACACAGCAAAATCAACACAAAACAGGTAAAACAGAACTAAAAAGGAATTAACCCAATTTAATAAACCCATCGGATCCACCTGTTTAGCGCTATGTTAACTTCCCCTTATAAATCTCAATCGGCGCTTATAAATGGTGTAATAACCCAAATATTGATGACCTACGATATGGCGGACCCGATAATAGTATAAAACATAGCACATAAAATATCAGGTCTGACCATCGCAATCACAATCAGTGCTTTTCCAATATACATGCATAAAGGTGGACCCGACGGACTTTAAAATATAGTGCATATATTTCGGGTCCGGCCTGCAATCGCAAATCACTATCAGCTTAATCTTATACATAAGTATTAAGCGCTATGTGATATTGCGGACTCGACGGGGCTTATAATATAGCATATATACATTTCGAGTCCACCTATTGCAAATCACAATTGGCGGAATTCAAACTATATATGAATAAGGCGCTCTGTTATACTGCAGACCCGCCGAAACGTTAAAATATAACATATTTTTTTGAGGTCCGGTGTTAACACTTTAATGCTTGTTTTCTTTGTAAATTCAATGTATTTATGCTTTTAATATATATATATATATAATATATATATTATATCATCCATATATATATAACCATTAGCTTCATCCTAGGCTATATCGGGGCTGATTCTTCTATTTCACTTGTTCCTTTACAAGGAAAACATACCCGATATACCATTATTGCTCCTTTCTTTTTCTTTTATCTCTTTTTTGAAGTATTTTGAAGAGATGCTTGAATGAAAAATGGATGTTATAAACAATAAAAAATGCATGTTACAGCAAACTACATCATGATGAGCACCAGTATTGCAGCAAGAATGTTGCAACTCCTAGGGCTACCAACTTTAATTTATCAACCTAGGGTTCATACAAACTTGGAGGTGACAGTGTTGTATACACAAGTAAATGTGATGGGTCTGCTCTTTGTCACTACTAAGCTGGTGATAGACCACTAAGGTTTTTCAAACCAGACTTCTATTGATTTAGAAGAAGCTTGACTACCAATTAGGAAAAGAGAAATCTACACTAAGGGAAAGCTTGTCTACTACAGTAAGGAAAAAGATTGAAATCAAATGCTAAAACACACCATTTTTCTAACTAACTGCTAAGAGGCTTTGCTTCAAAAGAATACTAAGTTAACATGTATGCAATTCTATTGTCATAGGTATGAAAATTGAAACATCAAATATTCTACTATTGTGCATGTAAATGAATAAAATAACTTTGTTTTTCTTCTTGGCTTTTTTCATGAGAAAGTATGAAAGCTAACTTCTTCTGGTGATGTGGCAGGTGGCTCAGGGATGATGGTGAATGGTTAGAAGGCTTGGGAGACAAGTAGGGGTCCTTGTCTAGCTTCCTAGGGGCTTTTTCCACAATCTAGCCTCAAAACAAGCCACTACAAGTCAACCTACATTATGTCCTAATGCATTTTATAGAATGTCATGAATTCCTACAGGATCCCCTGTATTCCTACAAGATACATCCGAGAGAAAAATGAGGGATGTTGTAGGTGATGGAAGGCTTAGGGAAGGTGGTTAGTGGATGGAATGAGGCCAAGGAGTACCTAGGACCACTTCAGAACTCAAAACCAAAGTTGGGAGATGGTTGGATTTTCTCAACAAGTTTGGAGAAGTATTCTTGTGAAATGATGAAACTAGTGAGGGTCTTAGTGAAAGAAAGGAATGATCATGTATGGATGAAGTTGGGATGAGGTTACTAATCATGAAATCTATATGTACTACTGAAACTCCTACACTACATCAACCATTGACATTTATCCATAAATCATGTAAACAAGAAGGATTTCAATTAACTAAGGGAAACAGAATTTCATGAGCTAGCTTCCTATTTCATGCATGAGGAAACCTTGCAAAATAATATGAAACCTTGATGAGATCTGATGTAAGACTAAATATAGAAGAAATGATAACTAAATCCTATTCTTGCAAATAGATCAAATGCTGACCTAAGTATAGAAAACCCAAAATTCCATGAGAAACTAGAATTCTGTCTTTTTGGGGCTGCATAGGGGTTCTTTCCTCAAACCATGATCACTGAAGGAAGAAGTGAGGCCAAATCCACATACTGACAGCTTTGTGATGTTCCTTTATCTCTTCTAAGCTATTGCTGAAGTAAAGAACAAATGTAAGCAAACTAATCAAATCTGCAACTACTTGCAATGAAATAATTTTAAAGACAATTCAACCATTAATCTATGAAATTGACTAAGAATACAAATACAAGAAGAGGAGACTTTGCTACTAGGATTGGGCCCTAACCAAAGAGCTTCATCCCTTTGAGTCAAATTAGTGTTGGATCAAGGAAATGTTCATTCTCATTATCAAAACAGAAAATTACATAACAATGTCTTCCACAAGGCTTGAACTTGAAAATGACTAGTGTTTTTACAGAAAAAATTCGAATCCTAATGAGGCTCTAGGCCTTCTTATTTATACAACAGAAGTCTTCAATGAATTCCTTAAATCTAGGGAGGCTCAACTCCCAAAATTGAGATAAACTAGTTGTTTGATGATCACATACTAGGTTGCCTTTTGATCTCCATGACTTGGCTTCTTGTACTCCGAGCTGGTGTGATTGATGGAGGAATATTCAAATGAGTGAGGAGTAAATGAGGAGGATCTACCTCCTACAATCTCTCCTCCTTGTCTCATTTGAGTTTCATCCCTTAATTAGCCAAAATTTCCATGATTTTCTCTCAAAACCCTGCAATCAATGCATATTAGTCCACTAGGCATAATATGTCACTTTGACTCATCTCAATAAGAAAAATACAATCAAAATATGTAATAAATTATGAGAAGAGTTTACTTGAATAAGCTAGGAGGTGGATTAAGGTCCACATAGTTACCCAATGATGAGGCTCATCATCACCCCCCTACTAGAAGTGTTTCTCATCCTCTAAGCAACTCAATCAATATCCATGTCCTTCATTGCTCTAGTGACCTCCCTGACATCCCATGCTTCTGTTGTAGTTTCCTCTTCCTGTGCATAGGATATTGCCTTCCTTTCTATCTCCTCCCACTGCTTTCTTTCTTCCTCTTCCTTCCTTCCTTCCAACATTTCTAAGAGCAGTGGTGGACTAAGTCTCAAGCCAATCCAATTGAATTTGAGTCTTTGGAGAGCTTGCTTGTACATGGGTGTCCTATTCAGTGCTTCTCTCATTCTCTGAGGAGAATGGTACTCTCTGATTTTCAAGTTGTAGGGCAGAGTATTCCATCTCCTTTGGCAAGATTGCATGTTGTCATCTCCTAACAGCCTAAACATGTCCTCAAAGTGTGTGATTCTTTCTCTTGGGAAGAAAGGTACCTAGGTGCAAGTTGAGGGTCATTTGCAATCAAGTTATGGGTGTTGATGACAACCATTGGGTTTGGCTACTCAGCTCTTATCATGAGAGGTTATGTTTCTTCCCTTTCCATTATTTTCTTCATTTCTGCAACCCTTGCTTCCTCATGGTTCATCCATGATGCCAAAACCATCAAATGTAAGTCCCCTAGCTTTGAATTAGGGTCCCACACATTCAGATCTATCAAGGCTAAGTTATGTAGGTAGAACTCAAACATTTTAGCCCTATCCTCCAATTTTCTTTGATCACAAAGATCAATGAATTATCTGTAATCCTGGAGTGGCATAGTGCCTCTCTGTTCTAAAGTCTTGATTTGGAACTACAACCACTATTCCCTAAGATACAATGCATAGGACTTAGTTGGCATCCTTAACTATATTGCCTCTAAGGCTAGACTGGTCATGGATGCCAATTAATTCTCTCTCTCTTGTAGTTGTCCTCTTAACCATGCATTTTCTACCTCCAACTGAGCTTTCATCATTGCCTCTCTGTCCCTCAGGCTGCTCAGTTCTCTTCCCATCTCCTTTACTTTCTCCTCCATGTGACATATGTCCTCCACTCCTTTGGGTTTGGCAATTTTCATCCATCTATGTGTTCTTGCCCTTTCTTTCTTAAGCTCAAAGAATAATGGAATGCAAAATTTATGTGATATGACCCTACCCCCTTCAATAACCTGTAGTAGGAGTCAAGGTTAGTTTGAGGACTAGGTTCCCTTAACTCTGGATCCTCCTTTTTTGTTT
The DNA here is from genome assembly GCA_000404065.3 of Pinus taeda. Classification (NCBI taxonomy): domain Eukaryota; kingdom Viridiplantae; phylum Streptophyta; class Pinopsida; order Pinales; family Pinaceae; genus Pinus; species Pinus taeda. The sequence goes on along the minus strand of APFE031075505.1, from coordinate 3,944 downwards.
CTTGCTGCATACTCCCTTATTTGTCCAATTTTTGAGTTTCCTGTAGGTTTAGCAAAGTGTCCTATAGGATTTACTCTGCTTCCTGTAAGTCATTATATGTATCATGTAGGAGGCCTTTTCCTTTGGAGGAGGCAGATCCAGTGATAGGTCTCCTAACATAAGTGATAGGAGACTTGGGAGAGTCTTGTCCTGATGATCCTTCTCCTTGATTTTTCATAAGAGGAGCTATCTTTTCCTGCTGTTTGGGTGAGTCTTCAATGACAATAGGAACCTTGGTGGGAGTTTGAGGTTTTACTTTCCTTATTCTTGTACTTTTTATTGTCCTAAAGTACAATGGAGTTTGTCTCTGTCTCTTCCCTTTTTGTTTGATAGGGGTACTAAGGCCAGTGAGGGTACTTGCTGCCTCTTTCTCAGTGGGTTATGGGGATACCTTGGGTGATTCTTCCTTGTCTTTTGTCTCCCCTTTTCCATTCCCCTTATCTTTGTCTTTCTCCTCTCCTTCTCCCTCTAGTTCCTCACTTTGTTTATCAATTTCCTCCTTTGCATCTTCTCTTGTCTCTTCACCACTTTCCTTCTCCTTTTCTTCCTCTTCTTCCTCATATATTTCCTCTTCGTCACTCTTTGTTTCTTCTTCATCCCTTTCACTGGCAGTGGGGTTCTTGTCATATTCAAGGGCTTTTATATATTCCTATGTCTGCATGTCTCTGAAAGTTTCCCATGTGGTAAGGAGTCTAAGGTTTTGGAGGGCATCTTCTATGATAAGTCTAATTAACCCATGATGGGCTAGTTGTTGATGGTTTCCTTCTTGCACCTTAATGCTCATATCTATCACTCATTGAAGAAGGAAGTAAGGTATGTTGAGTCCATTTTGAGGAGGTGTGTCTTCTCCAAAACTCAACTCTTGGAGAAGCCTAAAATGGAATCCATATACCACACTGTACATACCTTCACATGATATATACTTAATAAGGTGGTAGCTAATTCCATTCCAAGAATATGGCAAGCTTGCTCTTCTGACTCCAATTTTGTCTTCCATGACCTCCTCTCCTTCTAAAAATAATTTATGCTTTGCAGTTTGGCTATTTCCCTTATCCTCCTTTCTCCAAGGCATCCCTAAAGGAAGGGTGGTGATTCTACCTATGATCTCAGGGGTGAGTTCTATAGAGAGGCCTTTCAACACAACAGTGGCATGGGTCCTAGTCAATGGAATGAGGGAGAGAGAAAAATCTCTATCTACTTCATCATCATATCCCCTCAATTTCTCAAAGAAACCCATCCAGTTATGCCTTATGAATATATCTAATACAGGAGGGTGCTAATGAATCCTCATTGTGTTGATGGGTTCCCTCTTATTAAATCCCCCTGTCATTTTCTCTCATGGATTGATGGTTGTATATGTCTGATACCAAATTCAATGAATGAGGAATTTTAAATGAAAAGTTTGGGTATACAATTCCCCTAGACTACAATCTTTTTCAACACAATAGAAAGCTTTTCTATATTCTTTTCACTTGGAAATTATGGGAAAGTATAGATCCTACCTCCTTATCACTACTTGATGAAGCCAACCTCTGTTTTTCCCTTATAAAACTACTCACTGCCAATCCTATAGGTGTTGTTCTGTATCCTGTAGCATCTCCTATAGGATCCTGTAGGATTTCATGTAGGATCCTGTAGATGCTCCTGTGCAAGGAAAAAATTAATTATGCCTTTCCTATAGACTGCTTGAGGGTCGAGAGAGACTTTTCTAGTGTGTAGCCTCGAGAATATGAATGTGCATGGTGATCAATGTTTATTTCCTCATATGGGTGATTTGAGTGGGGTGGTGTGCTGGTAGCCGAAGTACGAATATTTATTTTTGGACCGTTGGTCCCACTACCACATCATCATTCTCCTCACCTCATAATCAACTCCCACTTCGGGCATCCGTAGCTTAACCACTTTTGACCTCATCTCTCCTTTTCCTTGACTTGACTGCTGCCACATGTGTAAGGACTAATTGTCTTCTCCTCATTGACTGAGCGAAGGAGGCCAAGTGAACTAGCCACCTTTTCTTATAAACCAACTCTTTCACAACTTTTACATGTTTTATCATATTATGTTAACGAGAGAGTGGAAGCGAGATAATTACATGTGGTAATGATGCCTTGATGCTATTTGTTGAAGAATGAAGTCCTTTCTATGTACTAGCTGCATGTGTTTTTCTCCTCTCCTTTTTGATTATTTTCCTCTGATGTGTTCTTTGATGTGCAGGTATTGGGTGTTGATGCTGATGATCCTAATGCTACTACTAAGCTCTGGAGGAACTTCTTTGACCTCTGGATCTCCATTCTTGGAGCTTACTGCAACCTGTGATTTTTTGTTTTGTGGGATATTTTGCTATAGGATTTCCTACAGGATGTCCTGTAGCTACTTCTCCCTCAAAAAAATTTAATCATTTTCCACTTCTGGAGCATGAGGATGGTTAGCATGGGCAGAGAAGGGGTCCCCTTGTTCTTTGTCTTCATCCTCTTTTCTCTTCTTTTTTTCTCTTTGAAAACTGTAATTTTTGAAACTGACTTTTTTTGGATGAATGCAGGGGTGATCATGGTGGAGAGAGGTATGGTGATGAGATGGTGATGTAGAAATTTATTTTTTTGACATGGGTAGGTCATCTCCTTGCTCCAGGGTTACTTCCTTTAGGATTCCCAAGCCACTGTAATTCTTGTAGGTTTTCAGGGAATCCTGTAGAAAACACAGAACCCTTGCAAACTGAGCTAAATGAGTAGAAAAATGGAGGGAATGATGCAATGATGAAGGATAATGAATGGATAAATAAAAACATGAACTTGATAGGTCCCTTTTGATCCTCTCTTGTTGCTATGATTGTCCTCCTGCTGACCTGCAAACAATATTTTCACAGTTTTTCTTTTCTCCTTTTTTTTTTTTTTTAAAGCAACTAGTTTGCCTCCAAGAGGTTGTCATGCTAGCTGCTTGCCCTAGGCACCTCAAAAGAGGTTTTCACTCGGAGATATTTTTATTTCTTCTCTTTTTTTTCTTTTTTTTGACACCATTGTGCCACCTCAAGAGGTTTTCAACCCAACAGTGGGACTCAGGCGCGTCATGGAGGTTTTCACCTTAGTCTTCTTATTTTTCTCTTATTTTTCTCTTTTTTTCTCTTTTTTTTTTTCCTTTTTTCTTTTTAAGTGACTTGATGAGGTAGAAGCTGAGACTTGCTCCACCACCATCACTGTCTTGCTGATGCCATTAATGAACTCTTTCTTTGACAATGGCTTCTTGTAAACCTTCAATCTATGCCCATTAACAAGTAAATAAATGATCTTTGTATCAATGGTTCTAATCTGCATTGAACCATTATCATGACATTTCTCTATGACATAAGGCCCTAACCATCTATTCCTTAACTTGCCCTTAAAATTTTTATATCTCGAATCATATAACAAAGCCCAATAACCTTCTTGAAATTGTTTTTCCTTGATTTTCTTGACATGTCAGATATTCCTCTGAATTTGAGTCACCTCTGTGTGTAGAAGGGCTTGCATTCTAAACTCATCTAACCCATTCAAGTAGAGCAATCTCTCTTTTTGTGCACCACTGAGATCTAGAACTAGTTGAGCTGCCATCCTCAATGTATTGTACTCAAATTCAATGGACAGCAGGGCCTTTTTCCCATAGACCAACTCATAAGGTGTGAATCTAGTGGTGGTCTTCTAGGTGGTATTGTAGGCCCAAGTGGCCTCAACTAATCTATCTGCCTAATATTTTCTACTGTTGCTGACCACTTTGGTCAGAATGCCCTTCAATGCTTTGTTGGTCACCTCTACTTGCCCATTAGCTTGTGGGTGATAAGGAGTGAAGGTTCTGTCATGCGGAAAGAGTTAATCTTGCGGACAAAACCAACCTCCCTAGAAGCCTAAGACTTTCTAGTGACAAACAAGACAATT
>APFE031075493.1:0-21459 GCA_000404065.3 Pinus taeda | reverse complement strand
AACATACAAAAAACAACACGTTTTAAGCATAAGATGTAATCAGAGCTATGACCAAGTTGGTTGATTAGATGGATACGATTGTATTCAATAGGTTCAATTCCTATAAGCTAAACAAGCTATGACTACAGTACTAACACGACATACGTAACCTCTGTGATATGTAAGCTATAATCACTATGAAGCTGATGATCGAATAAGTGTCGCCATAATAAACTAGAACACATACATAAACTCTATATAAAAAAGGTTAACTGTAACTGTATAAAAAAGGTTAACTGTAACCCTATGGACAGAACTATAAGAACAACGACTTTCAATGGCTGTTTGTGAAACCATCCAGGTATCCTTCTAGCAGTTATGGCTAGACAGATCATGTAAGAAATCTAATAAATGAAAACAATGAAAACAAAACTGTAAGAAGAATGAGTTGTAATTGAATATAACTAACCTGGATATATTGGCAACTATTTTGTGATGTTGTCTTCAAGTTTGCTGAATAGTTTGAAAGCATAAGATGCAACTTCAATAGAGGGTGGACTTCTTTTATAGTTTTTGGCACTTGAATTTAATTGGTGGACATGGATGCACATGGATTGCAATGGCTTCATTTTGAATGTGTGGTTTGGATTTAATTTGATGTTATCTAATTGTTGGAAATTGGTTATTTGTTGATTCATGTGCTTTGATCTCTTTTAATGAGAAATAGAGTGAGTTGGGTGTCATTTATTGCAGTTATTGGGTTTCGGTGTCATTTATTGAACAAAGTGGGTTTTAATGTTATTGGGTTGGGTGTCATTTATTGAACATATGGTGTTTAGTTGTTGAACAACACAACAATTACGACTAACATACATTCCCTTTTGTTATGTGCGGGTAGGCATATTTATTTGGGATGCAAAGCTGCAGTTTTGATGAATGGGGGTTGAAGTGAGTGCTGCTTTGTACTTCTGGAATAGACCATTTTGGAAGCCTTTATGGCTTTAGCTGTTTTCTACTTGGGTCAATATGGTTTGCAGTCTTAAGTAGTAAAATACTATTTATGGACACTTGTGGACCTAGTTAATGTATGGGGAAATTTTAGACATAAATTAATACTTATTTATACTTAATATTATTTATTTTTGTTTAAATATTGGTTCCAAAAGTCTCAATTTATGGTGGTTTGATGGGACCAGTACTATATCCATTAATAGTCATTCCACAACATTAGGAATCTCTCCCCTAACCAGTACTATATCCATTAGTAGTCCTTCCACAACATTAGGAATCTCTCCCCTAACTTTATAATAATTAAAAAATCTCTGTTTCAAAAATGTCATGTTCACATTAGCGGGCGGAATCTTCAAGCTTTTTTGGGCAAAGAGAATTTATGGAGAGGAATCGGGTCTCTGGCCCGATCTTACCCTTAACTTATGGTTATTATTGTCTGAACGAATTTGTACTGTCATTTGGGAAATTTGATTTGATGTGGTTTCCCATAGTTTTAATTATTCCGGATTTCGAAGTGCATGTGTATGGGCGACTCCAGAATTATCAAAGGTTTTAAAGATATTCCGCGTCCCCTTAATAATTGCGTATGCCGATTCCAACTTAGAAGAGAAATGAATTATCAATTTTTTTTGACTCCAGCGTGTCAGTCTTGATGCAAGAACCAAAGGCATTTAGGATCTAGGGCGACCAATAGGAACGACAAAGAATGCCATGTGGAATGTAAACAAAGTCGGAAATAACGGGGACGCGGCTGCCAGGGGACGCGTCAAAGCTACCGGGACCACTGCTTTCTGTCTGTGGGAGCCACAGGTTTCTGTTTCGTTTGTGTACCCTGGCCGAAGACATCATAAGTAAATCCCCCACAATGTTTCGGGTCCGAGAGGCGCAGGCGTTTGACACAGCACGCTCTGTATGGCCTCGCAAAAACAATAAAAGACAAGCAGATAGGAAGAAGCTGCAGCGAGCGAGCTGTGAGCCGAGCTAAAGAGAGAAAGCGATCCAGCCAGCCAGGCCGCCAGGATGTCGCAGGTTCGATCTGCTTACCGTTCCTTGGCTCAGATGCGTGCTTCCCTTCTTGCTCGTAATATAGGGCCCTGGCGTAACTTCAGCGCAAAAGTTCCCCGCCCCTGCATTGTCCACAAGCGCGGCAGCGACATTCTTCACGATCCCTGGTTCAACAAGGTAAATGCTTCTAAATTTTTAAAATTTTTCCGTTTGCATTTTCAGTCGATGAAGCGGAGCATTTTCTGCAAACTCCAAAACTAATTCACACGATCTTGTTATTTATTTGATTTAAACTGTTTATTTGGAGATCTGGTTGAAAGATGAGTTTAATGTCAGCTAAGCAGTCTTTTAAGAGTAGCTCATTTGCATTTCCCCTTTATATGATGAAGAAAGGTACGATAAATCTCTATTAAATAAATCATGGCCACTTCTCTGTACCATATTTTTGTGATGTATATTAATTTATCGGTGGGCGACGGTGATAGGTCAGTCATTCTTGCGTAGGGACGCAGCGGTAATTGTAACCTTACATTTTCTCGGTTCTATCAAATATTAGCATGTCATATTTCATTTCTTGCCAGACAGTTCTTTGACTAATCCTCCAAAGGCGTTAGCAAGGAAAGCGGAACGAAGTTCCTCCTTCAAATCACGCGTAGAAGTTATTAAAGAAGGCAGGGCTTAATTGCAATAACATGTCTTACAAACGTCAAAGATAAAGATAAATCGTGAACTTAAAATTTAATTATTATCATTATTAATTGTGTTTCGCATTTATTTTTTTATTATTTTTTAGAGAAGAAATGCTCTGAGCACTCCTCTTTTGGCACTTACCTATCGTTAGTCACTGCAGGACGTCGGTAATCTTCTAGAAAACGTTAGGAAACTTTGCTGCACTGCGATTTTAGAGTTAATGTTATTGTAAATGTCAGACATCTAGATTTGTAGTGAGAATGCCAATTCTCGAAAGAGTAGATCTTTGAGAGTACAATCTGTGCTTCAATATTTGCGTTTCATAAGTAGACTCAAAATAGTATTTATAGTAATTCTTTCTGACCAGATAACAGTTCACACAACTAATGCAGGAGCATATGTTTATTGGAGGGTTTTACTTATGAGTTATTGGCTATTATTAGATATTTGATTTTAGGATGAAGATAACCAAATTTCTTGTGAGTAATAATTATTAATGAATAAAAGAGAACTGTAGTGATAATTCCAGATAACAATAGGATTTCAGGTATTTTAATAAGGAATGGATAACGATGAAGACAAGTTAAGTTCCATATATAAAGGGGTTGAGACGTGTTAGAATAGATCTAACTTGCAAGGATGTACTGAGTGAAGTTGGGGTTTATGCAAGAGATTGCCTCAGTTAGTTTGATTGCACGGCCATGATAATTTCCTTATGCATTCTTGGTTAAAATTATTTGATTTTATGGTTCTCTGTTTATTTGATTTATTATTTTTAGTCGTTCTCTGCATTCATTGTTATTACAGTAGGTTTGAATATATTAATTTAATAGGTTATAATAGAGAAAACAAGAAATTTGATTACGTGTTTTGTTTCAGGTATGTATTGCAGTCGTGCCATTATGATATATTCACCTTTAGGTAGTATATACATGAACATACTTTCCATATATTCACCCTTAGGTAGTATATACATGAACAGAATTTCCATATATTTTGTCTCTAATGGTTTGGAAGCTTTGAGTCATGAAATCAAACACTTCTGATTTCAAGTCAAGGCTGAGTTGACCCTCAAACGATTCCAACTAAGTCTGAGTTTTGAAACATTGGTGTGGAGTATGGTGACCAAAAAATTGTTACAAACATGGTGCCACTGATTGATCCAATTTGCAGGAATGTATGTAAGAGCCAATAGGAGACCAGAAGGAAGCATTGACCAACACCTTATAATTGGAATAAGAAAATTGGGAAAAAGGAAACGAGGAAAAAAAGAAAATCCATGGCCATGAAAGAGCCTTTTTTTCACAAAATGAAAATAAATACAAGGTATATACCTTGGTGATTGGGGTAGCAATGAGATTTAAACAAGTATTTATGCAATGTCTTATATGAATTTGGCTGATAAGCTGCATCCAAATCCTTATGAGTCAGGTTAGACTGCTAGATGCAATATGGACATGGAGTGCATGTATCTAATAAATTCTTGGTTACTTTGAATCCGGTGCTTTATGTAAAAATGTAGTAGGATGCTTTCCTTGTAATTTATCATATATTATTGTGAAGGCCATGGTATTGTGCATGACGAGAGCTAGTACATTCTTCTAGAAAGATGATAAGTGGTATATGCTTACTTGATGAAAGAAGAAAAGTACAATAGAGTTATGCTTTCAATGCACATATTTTTTCGAAGTAAAATTTTCCTATTCCTTCAGATCACTGTTATACATCAGAATGTCTTGAAATCTGTCCTGGCCTGCCACTAGGAAACCAGACCAGGCACAGAATTTCAGTTTCGTCGAGCCATACAAAAGATTTACAGAGAGCATACCAAAATTCAAGCAAGTTTGTCTGGAATTCATGGCCTTTAGGGTGGATCTTTAACAGAAAAACAAAAAAACTAAGACTAAGAAGTGAAAAACCAGATGACGTATAAACCATTAAAGATATTCAGAATCCAAGGCTTCAACAGGGATGAGTTCCTTGTTACCTCCTAGAGAGCAACCTCGATCAAGGGGTAGGCCGAGGTGGACCTCAATTTTCCTGAGTCTGCTGTCCATGGAAGGAACCAATATCTGCAAATCATCCAGTTGGAGAAGAATCTTTTCTCTGGCAGTTTTCCTATCCACCAACACCCTACCTAACAACAATTTTAGCTGCTAGTAATGATCTACTGTGTGCATGTGGTGATTGTGTTGACCTCAGGAGTGGCTTGTGTCCGGAACCCAACTTTCTACTTCTGCGAGCACCTTGGAGTCCGTTATGCAACGTTGTTCATCCATCATGTCTTGCTTTGCTTGGGCAATTTCTTCCTGAATGCTTGGCAAAGTGAATTCACTATACCGAGCAGCCAAGCTCTCTGTATGATGCTGGGCTCTGGAACCTTTGAGCTCGTGGCAATATGCTACGCCTTGGCGTACTTGGGCCCGCTGTCTTGGCATGGCGACCCCTGATGAGAGAGTACTTACATGAACAAGGAAAGGGGACAATGAAGAGTTGATAACCACCAGGGAAAGGGCTGCAGGGAGAGAATTACAAGAGTACAAGAGGCGGGCTAAACTAAAATGCAAGTAGATGCACTAGTGGAGAAGCAAAGGCTCAAGAACAAGAGGAGCCAGTGAGGGAGGACCCAACATGAAAGTAGGTGAGGACGAGGTAATGACAATGGTATAGGCTCTAATAAACCATGGATTTTGGCTTGACACCACCTTACCAGCAGGAAAGTCCAACACCCTTGTCAAAGAGGACAATAAACTTCCACACGCAGTTGGTAATCCATCTTCCTCATGCACAGGGAGATGGTGCTGTGTGCCATAATAATTAACCAACTCATGCCTACACCAATGTGCAGTGTGAGAGCTGCCTCATTTACAACAATAAGCAACCAAGTAGAGGGGAATTAACAAATCAATATCTCTGCAAATGTCGAGATAGATCTTGCATTGAAACGAACTAGGGAGACATGAACGATGGGATAATTGTTGAGTTAATGCCCATAACCACATTGATGTGGTGTGTGGTGTAATGCCATTGGGGGGTGGCAATGCCACATCTCCCTCCTCTTGTAGTTGGTGGGATGACGACATTGTGCCACCCCCATCTGTCCAGTGCCTATCACCCTATCCAAGGAATGAGAATCCTTTAGGGCCAAATCCATACAAAGCTGCTTGAGAGGCAATTCTGAGAACTAGTGCCATAAGGCTGGGATCGAGGTGGGTTGGTATTTGCATCCCTTGTTAGCTAGATGGTTTGCCATCTTGTCACCTATTCGACGAACATGCAAAGTAATGATGACTTAAATGGATTTAAGGAGAGTGGTTACCTTGCCCAAGGTGCTCGCCAAACACTAGCTATGACACACTTTGCTTGGGGGGATTCATTAAGAATTTTGGTGAACATGTTGACAACCATCCGGGAATCACCTTCCACCACTAGTTTTTAGTAGCCCAAGGAATAAGCTATGTGGAGGCCACCTTCTAACACTTTTAATTCCATTGCATTATTGCCAGAGATGCCTAGAGAACTCGAAAAGATGTATAGGAAGGAACCTTGATGGTCATGAAAAGCTCCATTGTATCCTACAAGACCTGGATTGCTCATGGAGGCACCATCAAAATTTAGTTTAAAGAAATTTGGAGGATGGGGCTACTAAGAGGTGGCATTGGGTCGACAGGGGAGGGGGATTGTCGGAGGGGAGGGGGAATGCCAAGGTGGATATGCTGGTCATGGAGGATAGAGAGCTTTTGCTTGTAACCCCCCTGGTATACTCCCCTTGATTTTTGTAATGTAATTGTACTCTGATTATAAATTATTATAGATTTATTTGAATGGCTTGAACAGTGGGACCACAGATCCACGATTTGAGGGGAAAAAGGAAGAACCTGAGAGGTCTTAGCTGGTACCATTGCTTAATCAAATTAGTAGCTAGCAAGAGCGATCTTTAAGAATCTTCCATTAGGAATGTGAAGAGACACACAAGGAAAATGATAAAAAGGCATTCGAACAACAAAAGATGGGTTCTCTTTTGGAATGAAATAAATTGGATGAAGGACATAGTGGGATTCTTAGGCTAATAAACCACTCTTAGAGTGCTTGCCACAATTGATAAGCCACCCAGAAATGTAGATTCCTGCAGTGCTTGCCACAACTGATAAACCACCTAGAAATGTAAATTCCTGCAGTGCTTGCCATAACTAATAAACCATTTGTGACGTAAATTTCCATACTCCTAGTGCTGACCATGAATTCCAGCTGAGTTTGCTTGAAAAAAACTCCTTGGATCGTGGATTTGGCTTGGGGGTGACTACTACAAGAAATATATGCTGCAACTAGTCTAAGGTTGGGTGGAATTCGAAATCCCACCTTCAACTTCAACCATTGTCATATTTCAGATGAGTGTTATTAACTATGAGTTATGAACATGATGATTAGTTCGTTATTGAATTGATGGATAACTCTATGATAATCTTGCATAGTTGTAGGAAAATGTTGCATAAAATTAATATGCTAAAATGCCTTGATTGTTCTATGGATTAAATTGGAAATCTACCTTAAGGCTGTAAGAAAGATGATTTGATATTTTGTGCAAGTTAATATGTTGCATGTGGACGTGCAGGGCTCTGTGATTACAATTGCTCACATTTCTGCTATAACTTTTCTTCCGGGAAGTTCCAGAAGTTGAAACTTGGACCATAGTGAGGGAAAATCCCGCCTATCATTTGGTCAACTTTTAGATTTTGGGTCTTGATATTTTAGGAGATATGATAAGAGGAATTTGAGCTTCTTGAATTCTCCTAAAATTGTGCTTCAAACAGGTCATGTTGACATTTATGCCATAACTTTCTTCTGGGAGGTTCCAGAAGCTGAAACTTGGACCATAGTGACCCACTGATCATCTGGTTCAACTTTCAAATCTTGGGTTGCGATATTTTAGGAGATATGATTAGAGGAAGTCAAGCTTCCTAAATGCTCCTAAAAGCATGCTTCAAACATGTCATGTTGGCATTTCTGCTATAACTTTTCTTCTAGGAGGTTCCAGAAGCTGAAACTTGGACCATAGCGAGGGGAAATCCTGCTGATGCTTTGTTTCCAGTTTTCAGATTTTGGGTTGCGATATTTTAGAATATATGATCAGCGGAAGTCAAGCTTCCTGAATGCTCCTAAAATCGTGCTTCAAACCGGTCATGTTAGCATTTTCGCAATAACTTTTCATTTGGGAAGTTCTAGAGGTTGAAGTATGAACCATAGTGAGGGGAACTCCCATTGATCATTTGGTTCAATTTTTAGAACTTGGACTGCTATAATTTAGGAGATATTCCTTGGAGAATTTGCTATATTAGTTTGCATACAGAGTGCTTGAAGAAATGCTTAAGTGATTTAATGATTCATTGCATACAAACGATTTGATGAAATGTCCCAATGAGAATGTTGTTGTGTGGATAGGGATGGTATTGTTGTAGCTGAGATATGCTTCTTTGCATGCGAAGAATTTGCTATATTAGTTTGCATGCAAAGTGTTTGAAGAAATGCTTAAATGGTTTAATGATTCATTGGATACAAACTATTTGATGAAATGCCCCAATGAAAATGTTGTTTTGTGGATGACGATAATATTATTGTATGATAGTATTGCTGTAGTTGATATATTCTTATTTGCATGCAAAGAATTTGAAGAAATGTGTTAAAGGTGTTATATTATAATTTGCATACAAACTATTTGATAAAATACTTCAAAGACAAAGATCAAAAGTTGCATGATAGAGTGGTATATTTTAGTTAGTATGTTACAAGTGGAATTAGAGCAATGTTTCTGATTTGATTTCACACAAAATGTTTGACAAAATGTATACAAGAAAAATACTACTCAATTGGTTATATACAAAGTATTTGAAGAAACGTTTACATGTAAAGTGTTTGACAAAATGTATGAGAGATGAAAATTAGGTTTTTACAAGTGTGGTTACAATAAATTTAATAGGGGTATGTGAAAAAGTGGTATTGGAGCTTATTGTCAAGCTAGTAAAATGAAACTTTTTTTTTTGGGTACCTTGTAACCTCTATAAGTCTTGAGGGCACTGGTTATGTTACAAAGTGGTATCAGAGTTTCCAAGTTCAACACTTGGACTGGATGGGCTCTAGGATAGGTGAAATGAAAAGCAAAGGGGTGCTATACTGGAGCTTTGGAGATTAAAAATTCGAATTCTGTGTTATTTTAAATTAATGATTGTTTGTTGGGTGCTAGTGTTTGTTGTTTGTTGAATTTCGCTAGTGATTGTGTACTACATGAATATGTGTTTATGTGAAATTATTTTGCTATATACACGGATACACTGATGTTACTTAAAGATTGATTTGAGTTGATGCAGCAAGATAAACATGCATAATGCTGACTAGATTCCCTAGAACAACCCAACAGGATTGGAAAAGTTCATGACTAAATGATGCAGTCAAAATTATGAGGGGGAATCTCTTAACTTATTTCTTGCTACTTTACACTTTTCTTAGAGGTTTTGAGAAGTTGTCATAAGTTGATGAATAATAGCATAGGCATGATAAATTGTAAGATATGAAATAGTTTAGAGATGCATGTCCATCAAATAGATATTAAATAATGATATGCCAATTGCATGAAGGTATACTAGGGGCACACTGCATACAGTAATGGATGTGCAAGCTTAAAGACTCTGAGTAGTATGTTGTCATAACATGATTTAGATGACTAATAGTGGTTAATGATAAACATGTAACCAAGAACAGGTTGACAACACAATTGGGAAGCCAATGAAAGTGCTGCATGTATTCTTGGGGAACCAGGCTATGGAAAATAAGGTGTTGATTAGACCTTGGCAAAGGTGACACCTATGCTTGTTGATATGCATGTTGTAACAATGCGGTGAGTACATTAATATGAGATTTGCTCCTAGTAAGTGGTCTTCTCCAAATGAGTGTTCAAAAAATTATTGATTATGATTCTTGAATTTTATGCACACTTAAAGTATTGATGGAATGCTTGATTAGGTGCATGATATGAGTATGTGCTTATGATATTGCATGAAGGAATGATCACGTTTTAAGACAATTGTACTAATACAATGTGTTGAGACAACTGATATGCACATGAGTGCAAGTGGGTGCTAGTTGTAGCACTGGGGTTGATGACTATGTGTTGATTGTAAACTGTTATGGCTACTAGGTGCTAGTTGTAGCACTATGGCTGACGACTATGTGTTGATTGCAGACTATGTCATGGCTACTAACCTTGGTAACACGCTGATTTCAAAATTTGATGATGCTAGTCTTGGTAAAAGGTTGATTTCCAATCTTGTGATAACATGTTTATAAACATGCTTATATGTATTCTTGATTCTTGGAACATGTGATTGGCATGAATTCTAGATGTGTGAACCACTGTAGATAAACATGCTTAGTGTTAGCATGGTAAGGTAACAACTGATTTGTTTATGTTGATATAACTAACAGTTGGGTGTGTGTGACAACACATAAGAAGACTCAATTGCAGCAAGAAGTAAAAGCATAGACAATGGTATGGTACAGTATGACATGGATCAAGTCCATCATGAACAAGAAAGGGGAAGTTACCCTAAAGAGCAGATCCCTCCAGGAGCTATTTCGAAGGATGTTAAAATTTTAGGGCTGCCAGAAAACCTTGGAGAAAACCGAAACTCATGAGATTGAGTTATTGTGGGTTAATTTTGGGTACCCCGTAACCTCTATAATTCATTAAGGGAAATGGGTATGTTACATTGCCCTTGGGCATGCCAATCTTGCAGGGTCCAGGCTTAAGCAACTATTGATTCTCAAATGTTGTGTCTTATTAAGGTCTAATGTGCGCCTAGTGACAGGTATTGGTTGAGAAAAATACATCAGTTTTTCTCTTTCCAAATTGCCTTAAAATAGAAAGCTTGGTAGAAGTATCTAGATCCTGTTGAGGATGGGATAACACGCTAGTGCTCCATGGTGAGGGACACAATTGAATGAACTTGATCTAAATGATGCATATAACATTCCAAAGACATCCATATGTAGAGGGTGTATGAGCATGATTAAATAGGTACTCTGAATTTTTAGTTGCCTATCTACATAGATAACAGATTGAGGGTCCTGAGTAAATTTGAGATTGTAGCTTGCTCCACGTGAGATTTTTTCCTTGAGCTAGGAGCCAAAGAAAAAGTGGTATTTTGGCCACAATTTCTTTTCCAGATGACTTTCCATATAGGCGCTTTGGGGTGATCCTGGAATCCTATCGCTAGTCCATAGGCTTCTTTAAGAGAGAAAGACCCGCTGGTGCTATATCTCTAATGGAGCTTGTCGTGCTGGTTGGAGATAGAAATGTATTGGGCTTTGATTGCTTGCTAAAACGATGACCAAATTTCCTCATTGGACATTGGAAGGGAAACTTTCGGGGGCAACCATTGTCTACATTGGTAGGAATCATCGATTCCACTCCAATAGTTTGCCACTTTAATGTGACCCAGGCTTGTCATTTGTCTTTAGAGCTCTGCCAAGTCAAACTTGTCCTGCAACTTCGGGAGCTGCTGCCACGAGTCTTCCCAAAAGAATGTTGTTTTCCCATTGTAGACATCCCAAAAATAGTGTTATTGAATTATGTACTTCCCTTGCCTTTCAAGATTGCATATGGAGGAATCTACTTGATTGAAAGAAGTACGATCGAAAGGGATGTGTCCAATGTATTTACTGTTCCTATTATGCTTCCAAAGATCTCGTCCACCTTCCAGCCAACACCACTAGAGTTTGGCTCCTAAAACCGTGGTGAGAGTAGTTGGATCTCGTAGGCCAAGTCCACCTTGCAATTTGGGTTTCGTATTTTTTTGAAGCTACCAAGGCCCACTTATTTTCTAGCTCTGCTTCTCCCTAGAGAAAAGAATGTTATTAGCCATGAATTGAGTTTAGAGTAGAAGATGTGGGGTCGTGAGAACCAAAAAACAGTAGAGAGGAAGGGCTTGTAGAATTGATTTGAGGAGGACGATTATGTTGGCTAGATTAAGAGACCTGAATGTCTAGCTCTCCAGGTTACTGGCGAAGTTGCTTAGCAAGTCCGACCACAAAAAGCAGAGCACTAAGGTACTTAAATGGAAGAGAGGAAGGGCTTGTAGAATTGATTTGAGGAGGACGATTATGTTGGCTAGATTAAGAGACCTGAATGTCCAGCTCGCCAGGTTATTGGCGAAGTTGCTTAGCAAGTCCGACCACAAAAAGCGGAGCACTAAGGTACTTAGATGGAAATTTGCTTTTCTGAGATCTCATCAATCTAGCAATGTGTTTATGCATAGCTAAGGGGGTATTGAAAAAGAAAATTTGAGATTTTGAATTATTGATTTCCATACTTGAGGCTTGTGAGAAATTGTTTGTAACTTGTAGAATGCCTCGGGCTTCTTGAACAGTCGATATGCCCATGCTCATAGTATCATCTTCAAATTGTTGATGAGTAATGGGGAGGTCTTCTGCAAAGAGCTGAAGCCCCTTCGCTGAGACACTGTTGCTTTAAAGGCTCGCCCCATACCTTCGGTAGCAAGGATGAAAAGGAAGGGGGATAGGGGTTCTCCCCTGTGAATTCCACAAGAAGGGGATAATGAGTTAGAAGGCAATTTGTTGAGAAGAATGGAGAAGAGGGCTAAGGAAATGAGGGATTTAATCCAAGAGATCCATTAATGAGAAAATCCAAAAGCTAAAAGGACTTGAAAAAGATGGGACTAGTTTAACTTGTCAAACACTTTAGAGAGGTCTAATGTAAGAAGCATACCTGGAGTTTTTGAGACTTTCAAAGAGTGGATAATCTTGTGCGCCACCGTGATGATGTCAAGGATTTGTCTACTGTTTATGTAGCCTGTTTGCTTTGGCGAGATTAAGGAGGGGAGAAGAGGCTTGAGCCAATTGATGATGATCTTCAAAATGACTTTGTAAACTACCTTACAAAGTGCTAAGGGTCGAAATCCACTAGGCTCCTCTGCTTTAACCTTTTTTGGGACCAGGGTGATAAAACTCATGTTTAAGGTTGGGAGAATTGAGTGAGATTTGCGAGATTCCTCCATTGTAGCTTGCAGATCCTTGCTGCCGGTTGGCCAACAAGCCTAGAAAATGTCTATAGTGAAGCGGTTAGGTCCCGAAGCTTTGTTCTTAGGCATGGACTTTACCACTGCTTCAACCTCCTCTATGGTGATAGCTCACATTAGAGCTTCGTTCTGATACTCAAAAACAAGGGGAAGGATATGTTGGATGATTCATTGAGTGGTGACCTCTTGATGCATTTGAGGCTCCAAAAGAAGATCTTTATAAAAGCGTACTAATTCTTGTTCCATGCCCCCATGATTGTGGAGCTTGTCTGAAACCCTAGTTTTCCACTTTTAAAACCCTAGCAATCACTTTATGAGGGGATAAAATCAAGAGAAAAGCTGTCTAGGCGGTTCTCAAGGGATGTCCAAGAATCTCCAACTAAAACATACAATATTTCACCAAAATTTCTTATAAAGATATGCAATTGAACAAGAACATATAAAACCTAGCAAATATATTGCATGCAATAACCATTAAAAGACATTCAACAAAAACACTCACAAGATATCCATGAACAATCCTTCATTAGCCCAAAGTGACGTCTCTACAACAAGGACTAGTCTCCAATAACAAAAATATCCACAAAGATCACATCTCCACAAGAGTAATAGGCCACAAGAGCTAGGCTGAAATCTCTAAGGAGGCCCAAATAGTCCACAAAATGATGATGAGAATGAGATATGAGGTGACCTCTATTTATATGAGGTCTACCTCACCTAATTTTAGCCTAACAAGCCCCTAAACAAGTTTGACAATGAGTAAAACATAAAATAATCTTGGGCTACAAGACAACCAACTAGCTTAATGCAAAATTATGCCTAAAAACTCCACGCATGTGAGTCCTAAGCCTCAAAATGATGATGTCATGCCCTTTTTGGGCTCCAAGTGTCATGTCATGGTGAGATGAAAGCTATAAATGTGTCTATGTCAAGATCATCCATCATTTGAGGAGTGTTCCTCAAATCAACCTCAAAGTAGCTCCAGGGGTGCTAGGTCCAACTGGGGTGTCACCATGTCATCTCCATGGGTTTCCAACAGTCAACACAATGCCTCCTCTTTCCAGCATTGGGGCCCCATCAGGTGCAACAAGCCCTCCCTAGTAATCTCATGGAAGACCATCCTCATTTGGGCTTTGAATCATGACCTGCCCATCAGATAGTGTTAAGGCTAGCCTAGGGGCATCCTGAGTCCAGTGGTGCAATCATCAAGAATCCTTTATGTTGGGTCAAAGAAGAGCAATGTCCTGTGTCTTGGGGGTACTATGGGGCATGCATCATCTACTCAAGTCATCATATTTCCCATTGTGGGAACACTGCATCTGTTAAGTCATCAACCTCTCTGAAATGCCTGTGTACTTGTGGAGTGGGTGCCCTTAAGGCTTGGGCTATTGTGGACCACCTGACAAAAGCCAACTTAAAATCTAGTGAAGTGACCATTCTAGAGACTAAGATCATATGAGTATCTAAGTGGACCAAACTTGTATGTTAAGGGCATGTTGATACTTCAAACTGGGATCACCTTCCGATATCTAACTAGACCGTCTCATAAAGGTGTTCCCTACCTTGATAAAGGTGGCTAATGATTAACCCTATCAGGTGATTTCAACCCCTAAGGAGAAGTGACATTTCCAAGGTCAACCCCTCAATCAATAGGTGTTAGTGTAAATGAGCAGCAATGGAGGGGAAAAGGCTTCATGGCCAAGTGCCATGGTTAAGGGGACCAACTAATGGGGATCCACATCTTGAGTGTATAGATGTAATAGAGGGAGCAATCGTGGTGGCATGAGTTACCTTGCTTGGCTTGTTTTTTCCACCCCTCTAGTGCGCCTTTTACTTTTTCATAATAATGTTTTATTATTTTGGGTGCATACCTCAAGGGTTGGAGCTTGCTTTTTATGATTTAGTATTCAATATTACCCCTTAAGATGAGACATTTGTCACTATTAGGGTTGGGACATGCAAGGGTTCCTTTTGATGAAATGGAGCACCAAGTGCTCAAGAACCGGGTGATGGCTAATGACGGTAGAGCTCGTGCTAGGTTTTTTCCCACATGCTAACTTATGTCCTAATCATCTTTTGCATTTTGATTTTCATCTTTTTTCTTTCACTGTGGCCATAATATGCTTTTTCATTCTTTTAGTTGCATCAACCTCTAGGGCAATGTTTCTCGATCCTACTCAAGGATGTGGATAGGTGGGTGCTAAATCCTAATGAACTAATGACAAGTTAGACCCAAAAAATGGAGGTGGTATTTAAGGGGTTTGTAATGTGAGATGGAAAGTGTTAAGTATGGTGTAGGGGAAAATGAACACACTATTTCAATCCAAGTTTTCCAAGTAGTGCCCCTCTTATGACTCTAAGGCCTCAAGGGAGGTCCTACTGGAATAGGGTTAAAGAATAACCCCCTTGGAAAGGTGAGAGAATAGATTTACAATCAAAATTGGTCAATCTTCTAGATAACCCCTTTATCCATACGAAATGCCCAAAACAAATAAGTATAAGCACTCGATTGCAAAATGGTCAAAGTGCCTTTTGAATAGAAACCCACCTTCATCCAAAAGGAAATGCTAGATGGTGAGAGGCATGTGACTGATGCAGATGACAGAGGCACATGGCATATCATCATCAAGGAGTGAATGTCACAGGTTGTGACTGGATGGCTGTCCAAATGTAGGAGAAAAGTTTTCTTGTATGGGATTACCCATTTTGGCGGGTGACAAGTTCCAAAGATGGGGCAGGAGAAAGTAGGGGCAATTCCTGTAAAGATATTCGTATTCATGGCACTATTGACAATGGAAGGGGAGGTGCTTGTCAAGGGTTTGTTTCCAGAGATCGTCACGGTAATAGATGTCAATTGACTTAGGTAGGGGTTGTAAAGCCCTAACTGTGATATTTTAACCAAAGAATATAAAGCCCTAACTTTACAGACAATGACTAGAATTTAAAGAA
This sequence comes from Pinus taeda, assembly GCA_000404065.3. Classification (NCBI taxonomy): domain Eukaryota; kingdom Viridiplantae; phylum Streptophyta; class Pinopsida; order Pinales; family Pinaceae; genus Pinus; species Pinus taeda. The sequence goes on along the minus strand of APFE031075493.1, from coordinate 5,737 downwards.
AATTTAAATTGCAGGAGAATATCTAGAAATCGGTTGAAGGTGTTTTGGAGTGTTGTTGTTCCCGCTGTTGCAATTACCAAACCACCCTTTTTTCCTTCCAGCCTATCTGGGGTCTACTTATATGGTCCCCAGATCTAGAAGACAAGTCGTTTGGCCCCCGTACCCAAAACCCCAAGAACAATCAAGTTCAATGTCTGTGACTCTATGAGAACTTCCTTCTCGTCTCTCTCAAACTCAAAAAGGAATTTCCCACAGTCAGAAAATGGTGTCCCCTTCAGCCCTCCTTTGTTCCCTTATATGTTGAAATCCACCGCCTTCCAACCACCTTGATGTCGGCCTCCTCCTCCCTTCCACAAACTCATGTTTCCTTTCGCTGCCACCCTCATACCTTCTAGACCCTTCCTTATTTTTGGCTAGAGGCAGTTATATTCTTCCCTTAAAGGGCGGTTTGGTAACTGTAATAGCGGGAACCACAACACCTTCAATTGATTACCAGGTATTCTCCTGAATTAAAATTCTTCTTTAAAATTTTAGTTATTATTTGGTTAAAGTTTCAAAATTTAGGCTTTATACTGTTTGGTTAAAATTATACAATTACGAATTTTAGAATAAGTTCTCTAGTTAAATTGCCCAATTCGAGATTTACAGGGGTTCAGAGATGTTCATGTAAAAACAGGTGCGAGTATAAGAAATATACTTGGCTTGTTTTATAACTTCTGAGATTTTACCAAAATATCCCAGGGCGTTGCCAATACCTGCGAAGATTTCTTCATCCCAAATGCTTGAGGCAAGGAATACATGTGGATCTTGACTAGTGCGGTATGAAATCCTCCTTGTTTGATACAAAGCAATTTGTTTGAAAATGTAAGTATAACTTGGTCGAATTAAAAAAGTATGGACTGCCACCCACCAAAATGTGTAACCCTATAGGAGAAAACTTTTCTCATATCTTGGATAGCCATCCAACAACCTTACACATTTGCTTATTGATGATGATATGCCAGTTCCTTCGCAATTTTTATCAGTCATACATCGCTCACCATCTGGCATTCCTCTTGGATGAAGGTGGGCTACCACTCAATAGGTACTTTAATGATTTTGCAGTTGAGTGCTTTACTTATGCTTTGGGCATTTAGTATGGATAAAGGGGTGATTTGGATGATTGACCGATCTTGACTGTAAACTTGTTCTTTCATTTAGTATGGATAAAGGGGTGATATGGATGATTAATCAATCTTGACTGCAAACTTGTTCTCTCATCTTGTTAGGGGGTTTAATCTTTAGCCCTAGTCTAGTGGGACCTCCCCTAAGGCCTTAGGGTTATAGAAGGGGCATTTTGGAAGACCTGGATTGAAATAACGTGTCCATTCCCCCTTGCCATACTTAACATTTTCCATGTCACATTATTATCCATTTGATATCATCTCCATTCTTTGGGTTAGTTGTCATTGGTTCATTGGGATTTGGCACTCTCTTGTTTGCATCATTGTGTTGGGTTGGAAAACATTGCCCTGGAGGTTGATGCGGCTAAAAGAATGAACAAACATAAGATGGCCGCAATAAAAAAAACAAATTAAAATGCAAAAGATGGCTAGGACATAAGTGAGCGCGTGGGCACAACCCTAGCATTGTCTCTACCCCCTTCATTAGCCATCAACCGGTTCTTGAGCACTAGATGCTCCATCACATAATAAGGAACCCTTGCATGTACCGGCCCCGATGGGCGAGAAGATGACTCATCATTAAGGGGTAAGTCAATAGATAATCGATAAAACATGCAACAAATTACGAAGAATTTCCAATAAAAATTTGCATTTAGACAATGAACAAAATAGAGACCCTAACAATATTTCATTACATGTAAACCATAAAAGATATGCAATAGAATACTTAGAAATTATCCAATAACATGCCTTCTTTCAATCTCAAAAGGATGTCTCCACAACAAAAACTAGTCTCCAATAGCCAAAATCCACATAGTGTTACATCTCCTCAAGCAACGAAGTACAACAAGGCTAAGTGAAGCTCTTCTAGAGAGGCTGAAATCCACAAGTGTGATGATGATAAATGAAAATAGGTGATACTCTTTTTATACGATGTCTATCACCTCTAATAATCCACTAAAATCTCCTAAAACAAGTTTGATTTGAGTATACATAAAGTAAAATTGGGTTACAAGCCAACCAACTAGCTCAACAACAAAATATGCCAATAAATGCTCACACATGTGAGCCATAAGCCTCTAGAAAGAATGATGTCATGCCCTTTTACGACTCAAAATGCTCCAAAATTGCATTGGAAGGGCCAAATGAGTCTCTAGGCATCATGATCAACCTCAATTTGAGGTAAGGTTTGCAAGTCAAGCCTCAAAGCATCTCCATGTGTCCAAAATCCAACTATGGGTGCCTTGTGTCATCTCTATAGGTGCTAAGTAGATAACAGAGTGTACTTTTTATCCAATGTTGGGGCTCCATTAGGTGCAACAGGCCCTCCTCAATCATCTTGGGGGATAACGATCCTCGTCTGGTCTTTGGATCAAGGCATGCCCATCAAATTGTGTTAAGGCCAACTTGGAGGCATGCTGGGTCCACTGGTACATCATCAAGAATCCTCCATGCTAAGCAAGAGAAGCCCAATGTTCTAGCATTTGAGGGTGCTTTGTGGTGTCTTTCAACTGCTAAGATCAACTAAGGGCCGAACGCTCTGTTGAGTAGGGGCAACTCTGTATCTGCAAGATTATCATGCTCTCTGGAAGTGTAGTATGACATGGACATCATGTGGAGTACGAGTTAAATAGAGTGCCCTCAAGGTCTCAGCTACTTTGAACCACTAGGAAAAACCATCCCAAACTCAAGTGATTAGAGACTAAAACCATAAATGTATCTAAGTGGACCATACTTAAGTGTTAAGAGCATATTAATACTTCAAATTGGGATCACCTTCAAATCTCTAACTAGACCAACTATAGTAAAGGTGTTCCCTACCTTTGTAGTGGTGGCTAAGTAATCAACCCTATTAGATGCTTCTAGCCCCTAAAGAGATGTGGTGTGTCCAAGGTTAACCCTTCAATCCATGGATGCTAGTGAGAATAGGTGGCAATGGAGAGGAAAGAATTCATGGCCAAGTCCCATGGTCAAGGGACCAACTAATGAGAGTCCAATCCACATCTTGAGTGTACACTATAGATGTAATGTAGAGAGCAATCATGGAGGCATGATTTACTCCTCTCGGTCCACTTTTTCTACCCCTTTGGTGTGCCTTTTACTTCTTTTTGATAATGCTTTTTAATGGTGCATAACTCAAGGATCAAAGCTTGCTCTTTATGATATAACATTTGTTTTACTCACTCATTAAGGTTGGGACATGCAAGGGTTTCTTATGATGAGATGGATCATCAAGTGCTCAGGAGCAAAGTGATGGCTAATGATGGGGGTAGAGCTCATGCTAGGCTTTTTCGCACGTTTTAACTTTTGTACTGCCCATCTTTTGCATTTTAACTTTTCTTTTTCTTTTTCTTTCATTGTGGCCATCTTATGCTTTTGCATTCTTTTAGTTTCATCAACCTCTAGGGAAAAGTTTTCCAGCCCAACTCAAGGACAAGGATATGTGAGTGCCAAACCCCGATGAACAAATGATAGTTAACCCGAAGGATGGAGATGGTATCAAAGGAAATCATGTGATGTGGAAGGTGTTGAGTATGGAAAAGGGTGATGGACATGCTACTTCAATCCAAGTTTCCCCAGTACTACCCATCTTATGACCCTAAGGCCTTAAAGGAGGTCCCATTGGACTAGGGTCAAAGATTAACCCCCCTTGGCAAGGTGAGAGAACAAGTTTATAGTCAAGATCCGTCAATCATCTAGATCACCCGTTTGTCCATGTTAAAATGCCCTAAACATTAAGTAAAAGCACTCATTGCAAAATGGTCAAAGTACTTTTTGAGTGGTAGCCCACCTTCCAAGAGGAATGCCAAATGGTGAAAGCTGCATGATCAGTGTATATGGTAGAGAAAACAGGCATATCATTGTTAATGAGCGAATATGTGGGGTTACTCGCTGGTTGGCCATCCAAGATCGGAGAATTTTTTTTTCCTATGGGGTTACCCATTTTGGTGGGTAACAACTCTCCTTGAGGCCTTTTCGTTCCACAATCTATAAGCAACACATATAGGAGGCCTTGATTGATGATGCTTGCCCATGTATCGTCCATGGTTTCCACTTTCCACTCTTTCCCTTATTATGTCTCTCCTCTTTGGGTTGATTGCTTATTGCTCAATTTCCTTGGTTTCCCTTGTGTACCATGTCCTTGAGTAGGGGCCTAGAAACTTAGCCTCAAGAGGTTGATGCAACTAAACGAAAGTTAAAAGCCTATAAAGCTACATTGAAAATAAAAATTGAAAAAGGCAAAGTCTGGTTGGTACATGTGTAAGTGAGTCGACAAAAGCCTAACTTGAGCTCTACCCTTCATTGTCCCTCACCTAGTTCCTAGCACATCGTGATCTATAAATAAAAGGAATTTTTGAATGTCCCAACCTTGATGAACAATGAATTGCTACATCTTAAGGGGGCATTTGATGCATTCAACCTAAGCCATCCATGCAAAGAAAAGAAGGAAAAAAGCACACTTGAGGGGTGGTAAAAATAGGCTGAGGAAAGGGGCAACTCAGGTCCCACAAGTGCTCCCTCTTCACAATATATTACTCAAGGACATTGGTTGCATAGATGGTACACCATAATGGAATCTTCCATAAAGTCAAACACCAAACCATTTCACCTTTCACTAACACCTTCTGGTTGATGTGTCGACCTAGGATTTGTGCCTCCCCTTGAGGTTGGAAGTACCTAATAGGCCCTGATGATAACCCTCCCATACCTAAGTGAGGTAACTTGTTAACAAGTCTTAAGCTATAAAGACATTTGAAGATGAGCCTTTGTTTAAGGGGGCATTTGATGCATTTATTGAAGCTTTTAACCTAAACCATCCATGCAAAGGAAAGAAGGAAAAAATCATGTTTGAGGGGTGGTAAAAATAGGCTGAGGAAAGGGGCAACTCATGTCCCACAATTGCTCCCTCTTCACAATATATTACTCAAGGACATTGGTTGCATAGATGGTACACCACAATGGAATCTTCCATAAAGTCAAACCCCAAACCATTTCACCTTTCACTAACACCTTTTGGTTGATGTGTCGACCTAGGATTTGTGCCTCCCCTTGAGGTTGGAAGCACCTAATAGGGCCTGATGATAACCCTCCCATACCTAAGTGAGTTAACTTGTTAACAAGTCTTAAGCTATAAAGACATTTGAAGATGAGCCTTTATGATGTACTTTAATTCCTTGTTCCATTTAATATGGCCCATGCGATACATTTATGGTTTGAGGTACCTTTGATGATGATCTCACTTGATTCCATGAATTGTGCTTGCTCCAGGTTTGATTGGCTATCTCTTGAGGGATCAGAGCATCCCTCTTCAATACTTAAGGAAGGATGTCCGACTCACATTTTGACTCCACCAAAGCACTTCTAGGCATGCCATTGCACACTTTTCTAGGGACATTGGACCATGTGATGATTCAACATCATAGATGATGTCATCCTTTTCCTCCAACACCTTGGATGTTGAGCATTAGAGTTGGGATGTTGCTTCCACTCTGAGACACTCCCAGGCTGGCTTTGTACCCTTCTTAATGGGCATTGCGCTGTGGATGATGGTTTGATGATGATTCAGTGGGACC